>VZTN01012069.1:107435-306640 GCA_013400515.1 Erpornis zantholeuca
CGGGGGCGGTGCAGCTCGGCCATGGCGGAGCCCCTCGATCCCGGTTCGTCCCCGCTGCTGGCGGCCGCTCGCCGGGAGCACGAAGCGGCTTTCGGGGCTGCGGCGGTGCTGGCGGCGTGGGCCCCCGGCCGGGTCAACCTCATCGGAGAGCACACCGACTACAACGGCGGCTTCGTGCTGCCCATGGTAAGGGCCGTGCTCCGCCGCCCCGGCCCCGGGCTCTCGCCGTGTCACCCTTCCGGGTCCTCCCGGCAGCCGCTGGGGGTCCTCCGCCACCGCCTTCCCATCCCCGTCCCTGGATGTCCCCTCCGGGATCCTTGAGGGATCCGGACCTTGAGGGATCCTCCGGGATCCCCCTTTCACCGTTCTCTCCCCGGGATCCCCCGCCCAGGACCATGGGGCTCAGAGCAAGCCCTGCTGCAGCCCCCCCTGCAGTCCAACTCCTCACTCGCTTCACGGGGGATGGGATTCTCTTCCCAAACACCTCTCCAACCTTTCTGCAACCCCGTCAAAAAACTTCCTGTTCCCAGAGAGCGATATTTTGGTGGCAGAGACGGTTCAGAACAGCAGGAGCTTCCTGCTCCTTCCGAGCTCCTTTGGCTCAGCGGGGAAGTCCCCACTCAGTCCTAAATCAAACCTACAGCTAATTACTGTGAGGCCGAGGAGCGTGGGAGCAGGTCAGCTGAATTCCCTGGCAGGCAAGAAAACTTCCTGAAGCGTTTCCCATTCTTGACGTGGTTACCACTCGCCCGGAGCCCAACCAGCAGCCCGTGGCACCGAGCTGGGGGGTCAGGCACAACATTCAGTGGGAAGACTGACCTAGTGTGTCAATAAATAGCCAAGAAGTTTAATTCTGTGCCAAGCTGAGTGTGCAGCAGGGGCTCTGGGGTGTTAAAAAGAAGCCTTGTGTGCTCCAGCTGTGTGCTGAAGCAGCCACAGCTGTCCCCTGCCACGGGGTCTGAGCCCACCTTCCCCACCCCCAGGCCCTGCAGCTGGGGACGGTGCTGGTGGGATCTCCCACACAGGACGGGACCATCTCCATCGTCAGCACCTCGGCGGAGGCGGACGAGCCCCACAGGGTGCAGTTCCCGGCTCCCCGTCCCGGCAGCTCCCTGAGCCCGGGGCTGCCTCGCTGGGCCAACTACGTCAAGGGCGTTATCCAGCACTACCGGGGTAAGGCCCGGGCTGAACGGTGGTCAGAGCCCCCCTTGTATGGGACTGGTGTTCATACCCGGCTTTGGGAGCTCTCCAGGGGCTCTTCCAGGGCCGGTGCAATCCTGCAGCTCTGCCAGGACCGCGCTCCAGCAAAGTCGTTCTCAGCTCCAAATGTCCCTGTGCTTGGGGGGGTTGCCGAGCCACGCTCTGCTGTGGGTCACCCTGTGTTCTGAGATGTTGGACAGGGGCTCGTTGTGTCATTTCCCGTGAGCCGTGTGGCACACGCAGCCCTGCAGGGGCTCATGGCTCCCTCCTCCCTTCTCTTCCCGCAGCTGGTCCCGTGCCGGGCTTCAGCGCCGTCATAGCCAGCGACATCCCCCTGGGCGGGGGCCTCTCCAGCTCGGCCGCTCTGGAGGTGGCTACGTACACCTTCCTCCAGCAGCTCTGCCCTGGTAAGGCAGCAGCCAGCCCTGGACCCTGGCATCTCTTTTCAGGTGGGAGCTGGGATGAAGGGGGTGCCCTTAGCTAAGATCCCCAAAGCCCTTGGGAAAATGCTGCCGTGAGTGGGTAACAACTCCCCGGCTGGCACTGCCTTGGCTGTGTGGCTCTTCCAGCTCATCCAGCCTGACCTGCCCTGACCTCTAAAATCCATGGACCACTCCTGGGGCGGGGCAGGGGGATGAGAAGGATTTTCCTTGGAAGTATTCTCTCCCTACCCTAATACCCTCAAAAATCAAGATACCAGAAATATCAGTTATTACATCCAGCTGGATCTGAGGGCCCAGACCAGGGTGGATGCCGTGCAGTGGTATGAGCATGAGTATGGTGCATGGTATGCTTGCATGAGCAAGCACCTGCAGCTGTGAAACCTCATTCCATGGGAAAACAACACTTTACCTCCATGTTTGCTCCCCCTGCTGCCAGGCAAAGGACCAAGATCCTGGAGCTGCTAACCTGTGTGTCTCTGCTGTGGCACAGATGACGGGGATTTGGTAGCCAAGGCACTGGTGTGCCAGAAAGCAGAGCACACATTTGCTGGGATGCCCTGCGGGATCATGGACCAGTTCATATCCGTGATGGGCAGGGAAGGCCACGCGCTGCTCATCGACTGCAGGTCAGGGTCAGGTGCTGAGCTCACTGTGCTGTGCCCACCTCCTTGGGCAGCTGGAGTTGAGCTGGGCCTGTGGCCATGAACTAAGGGCAGGAGCTCAGGGGGGGTTAACCCTTGAACCCAGCCCAAGACCTCATCATGGGGATGGGGCAGCCTGCACTTTAATTACCCACTGTTTTGATTCCTCCTCCTGCAACCTTTCTGCTACTTGCTTGGGCTGTCTTTCTAGAGGTCATTAGGGTCTATTTTGGAATTGATAATTGGGAGGGAGTGAAACGCTTGGGTGAAATCCTAAACCACCTGGACTTTGCCTCTGTAGTTCAGGATCTGCCTGCCACGTGGCCTCGCTCAGGTGTCCGAGGGAGGGCCGGGGTGGGCAGGGAGGGCAGGCACACAGCTGAGCTCTCCCTGCAGGTCCTTGGAGACCGTCCTTGTCCCGCTGACCGATGCCAGCCTGGCCGTGCTCATCACCAACTCCAACGTGCGGCACACGCTGACGGGCAGCGAGTACCCCACGCGCCGGCGGCAGTGCGAGCAGGCAGCGGCGGCTCTTGGCAAGGCCAGCCTGAGGGATGCCACCCTGACCGAGCTGGAAGGTGGGGACAGTCCCTCCCTTATCTCTGGCCACTCCTTGGGGCATCAAGAGCTTGGTGCCCCATGGACGGAGACCCGAGGCAGGCGAGTGGGCGCAAACCCTGTGATGGGAGTGTGCTGCACGCAGAGAGGCTTTGGCACAGGATGGTTGCAGGATGCACTCCAGCAGCATCCTGCAGGCTGGGGAGCTTTGCTGCAGGGACACAAACGTCTCTGCAGAGGCCAGGAGCCGGCTGGGGGACGAGGTGTTCCGGCGGGCCAGGCATGTCATCGGCGAGATTGCACGGACAGCACAGGCAGCACAGGCACTGCAGCAAAGGGACTACAGCACGTTCGGGAGGCTGATGGTGGAGAGCCACAACTCCCTCAGGTGAGGATGACCAAGGATGGTCACAGCCTTCCTCACATGTACCTGCACTTCCAGGTAGAGCTGGGCCGGGATCTGTGGATCTGGCATCGCTGCCACGGCACTGGCTGCACCAGGACACAAGTTCCAGCTGTCTGTGGTGCAGTGGTTGTGCCCAGGGTGTAGAACATGGGTCTCCTCTCTCCAGGGATGACTATGAAGTGAGCTGCCCGGAGCTGGATGAGCTGGTGGAAGCAGCCTTGGAAGTTGATGGCGTTTATGGCAGCAGGATGACCGGGGGAGGCTTTGGAGGCTGCACGGTGACACTGCTGGAAGCTGGGGCTGCAGAGAGAGCCCAGCAGCACATCCAGGTGTGGCAG
Source organism: Erpornis zantholeuca (assembly GCA_013400515.1). NCBI lineage: Eukaryota > Metazoa > Chordata > Aves > Passeriformes > Timaliidae > Erpornis > Erpornis zantholeuca. Next base: position 111,022 of record VZTN01012069.1, read on the forward strand.
AAAAGCACCAGGAGATTGACTGAAAGATCCCGAGGGAATGCTCAGGGGCATAGCACAGGGACACTGTTGAAGTGTCACTCCTGAGCCATTTGGGGTTGGGGGGGGGGCATCCAGGGCCATGCAGGGGTAGCCCTGAATCTGTTAATGCCACTAAGTTCTTGCAGGCAGTTCAGCACTGTTACAGCCATAGGGCCCTGCCCCAGGACCTCACTCCACTGAGAAAGGGAGTGTAAAAGTGCTGGGGGAGGTTCAGGAAGGCCAAATCCATCTACAGAAAAGAGGTGTGAGCTGAGCCTGGGGACTCCTAAGTGGAACACTGGCAGTTAGAGGAAAGATCTCAGCACCATCACCAGTGTTCCCTAAATCAGCACCTTGGCATACACAGGTAGCTGGAAATGCCAGCAGAATGGGGGTATCAGGACATGGGGCCCACGAACAAGACAGAACATCATTTTGCTGCTCTATGAGATCATGGTGCACCCTGTAAATAGCTGAGGTGGGGGAAGAAGGGGCAGAGGAAGGTCTGAAATGAGGAGAGACCGAAAGGACTTTGGCCTCTGCCGAGGGTAGGAGAGAGGGAACAGGACCAGGAGTTACAGTCCAGTGAAGGGTGGAGGTAGAGTGAGTGTGGAACTGACCAGCAGGGCCTTTCTCCCCAGCTCCTGGCATTCCCCAAACCCCAGCCTTGACTACTCCTCTTGTTTTTCAGGAGAAATACAGTGGCACAGCCACATTCTACCTCACCAAGCCCTCGGGAGGGGCAAAGGCTCTGCCCCTGTAGAGGAGTGACCACCTCACCTGGGAACCTTGGGCTGGCATTGCCTCCCTCCCAGAGGCTTTCCCAAGGGGATCCGCATTATTTGCATCCATCTGCATTATTTGCCTAATAAACACAAAACATTTGCACGGTTGTTCTGTGCCCACATGAGCCAAAATCACTGGGGACTGCTCCTCAGAGGATACTGGTTTAAGTCCAGTTTGCACTGGTGGAAGGAGCTGTTTCCATGGCTGTGGGGTCAAGTAGAGCTGCGGTCACAGGTGGGGATAGCAGTGGAGGAGCAACAAGCACTGACACTTGGTAGAAGTTCCTGCTTGGGACTCTTCCTCTGGCACCTCCTTGCATCTGCTGCAGATGGAGGATAGTGGGGGGATGGGGGGGAAGGGATTTTTAAATTTACTTTAAAAAAAAAAAGGCAGAATATAGAGAAAATATTTATTGAGTGCAAGAGGAAGCCATCTGATCAAAGACCTGCTCTGGATCCAGCTTGGAAAGGCTGAAACAGCACCAGCTCTAACAACCAGATGAATTTAAAAAAAAAAGGCCTGGGTTAGTGCATGTGCATGGGGAAGGTCTGGTTCCCTGGAGAGCAGCTGATGGGCCATGCTCTGTGCTTGGAGAATGGGATCATCTTTGGTTTAAATGCTTGGGAAACTCCCTTTCTAAGTAGTTCTCAGAGTTGTACCCTGGACCACAAAGCCCAGGAAAAGGGGCACAGAGTCCTTGTGCAGGAGGAGAGAAAACCCCAACCCCAGGCAAGATGGCAGCAGGCAGGGAGGCAGGCTCATGCCACTGGCACGTGCTCAGGAGAAATAAGTGCTTCTTGAAGGCACAGCAACACCTCAGGGTTGGTGGAGGATCCCTTAAGCCAATTTAAAAACTGACCCAGCTCCATCTGCCGTCGTGGAGACTCCTGTGGATTCGATTCACCCACATCCATCTTTGGAGAAAGATGTACCCTTCTCCCCACTGACACAAAAAGCCTGAAGAGGAGGGGACTGTTGGTGGTGAGCTCTTCTTCAGAGTCCAAATGAAAAAAGGAAATTAAAACACACTACAAAAAAAGAAAACCAGGAAAAAAAAAGCCAGGTCCATTATCAGATCAAAGCAAGCCAGTGATGCTGCCAGGGGGCCCAGACAGCTGCTGTTTTGGTTGGAAGCTCTAACCCAGAGCAGTGGCAGCTGCTGCTCCAGGCAGGCTGGAACACTCCAGGGAAACCTTGCACTGTTCTGCAAGACTGGGAGCCTGCTTGTTCTCGCTGGCAGAGGGCAGGGAGGCTCCAGTGCTCCTGCCCAGCGCTGGGAGATGAAGCCCAGCAGGGTCTCAGCTCAGCCCAGCCCTGTGTGAGTGGACCTGAAGCTGAGGCTGAAGGAGTCTCAGATGTGCTCAGGAGGGTGGGAGTGCCTGTTGTTCCCAGGCTTGCTCTTCCTTTTTGTTTACTGATGGATCACGGGTGCGTTTATGGATGCTGCTGCTGGGCGGAAAGTCTTTTAAAAGACACCCAATATCCTCGGCCCTGAAATCTCACACTCTACATCAGCTGTGTAAGGAATCCCAGCACAGTTCCTATCTCAGCTGCTGGAGCCATCCCCATCCCTTGCCTCTGGGAAGCTCCCAGCCCTTCTGTGTCCAAGTGCTCCAGTTGATGGATGCTCTGCAGCGAGTGGATCTGGCCCCTTGCAGCCATTTGCTGGAGTCTCTCATGCTGAGAAGGTCCAAGGCAGAGCCCACCAGCTCATCACCAGCCTCATCACAGGGTTCAGTTGGCCTTTGGATCAAGCCCTTAACTCATTTCTCCCCATTATTCATGTTTCCCAGCAGCCACAATCCCAGTGCAGCTTCCACATTCAGGATAGATCTCATCCACCTCGATTTTTTAATAAAATAATAAAATACATTTATATATATTTATATATACTATGAAAACTGTACAATATTGTATGCAAAAAAAAAAAAAAGCATTAGAGGCCATCAAGTAATGCAACACAAACAAAAGATTATTCTTTGTTATTGTGGTACCAAATATCAGCAGCGACATTTGGACAGACAGAAATAGGTGCAGTAAAAAAGCACAGGTTACCCCAAAACCCTACCCTGCAGCTCTCATAAAAAACCCCAAACTGAGCAAAACAATCATCTCCAGTGGACAGGCAAGTTGCCAGAGAGCCTGGAGCAAAGATGGAAATGGTGACCCTCTGTAAATCACGATTTTGACTTCCAAGATCCTCTCAAAACTGAGGAGCTGACAATAAAATCATTCTGTTCCATTTACCTGGGGAGGCTAGAGCCATGGAGACAGCCCAATTTCTGCCCTGAAGGATGAGCTCCCACACCCATCTGTGTCAGAGCTCTGAGTGTGCTGGGCTCCAAAGAAGTCCAGAGGCTGGAGCTGCCCAGGCACCGCCTGGATGAGGCACCCTTGGGTCGTTCCATAAAATGCTGCTCTCTGACCCCAAAAGTCCTGCTGGTGCTCGGCCTGCCCTGGCTCAGGCCTCGTAGAACTGCCTCTCCACCTGCTGGGTGAGGGTCCCGCTGGCCATCACGGTGCGGCTCACAAACTCCTGCGTGAGGGTGCTGCTGGAGTTCTCCATGCACTGGGTGGTCACCAGCATCCCGTCTGTAAGGGAAGGCATCAAATATGAGGTCATGGGGAACAGGGTGTGCTCTGCCTCGTGACTGCAGGCAGTTTGTTCTCCATCACAGAGAGTGGTGTTTAAGGGCCTCTCCACACCAAGTGATCCAGGGCTTTGCTATGTCACTCAAGAGGATGGGTCCCCTAAAGCTCCCAAACTCTCCGTGTTGCAGCATGAACCCATCAGCTGAAGTGGGACAACTACATTGATGTGAATAAAGAGTTTGTCCCACTGCTCTGGTTTTTTCTGCTCTGAAGAGATCAAACCTTGCAGGAAGAGCTATGATTTGGACCCCAGTGATAGTACTGGAGGATTCTGGAGTGCAGCATTGCCTCTGGGACTGGGCAGCATGTATGGAAATGACTGCAGCTATCCCTGGGGCAAAGGAGGGACACAGTACAGGAAAAGGGCTGACCCTCTTCAATCCCCCCTGATGGACCCTCCTTCCTTGCTTTTGGCACTTGAGGTAAAAGCAGCCTTGGACCTTTGGACAAACAGAATTACCCTTTTTTTTCTGAGGGTTGCAAAGCAACAATGAGCCCCTACCTGTGAAGTGGGGATCCAGAGAGGAATGGCTGATGCTGGTTTTGGTGGTGTATTCAGTGGGGAATTTGTAAACTTCTTCTCTCATGTACTGCTGTCCTCCAAACTGGGAGAAAACACCTGGGGAAAAGGAAAAGGGACAAGTCAGTCAAGAAATAACAAGGAGCTTCCAACACCTCAACCCTGCACAGTCAACACCAGCAGGCTCAGGAGTTATCCCTTGCTGATACTGGATCCAGGTTCAGGAGGAACTGGGAGGACTGGGAATGTCCCAGTAAGAAGCTGCCTCCAGGTTTCTGTACAAACTGGCAGAACTTTCACCATGAATTAATTGCTCACAGGTGCTTGCTCCCTCATTCAATGCACCAGGACTGGGGCAGTGCTCACCAAGCACAGCACTGCCTTCATGGAAAACACTCTCTCATGTCTTTCATGGAACATGGAGTCACCACAAGAGCTGGAAAGTGACTGCAGGAGTTGTGTTGTCTGCTCTGACAGGTTTCTCTTTGCACCCCCACAAAGACATGGTACTGTACCTCTGTCCTGAGATTCAATGGTGATGAGGCCTTCTCTCTCTGGCCCAAAGCCTTGGGTGGTGTTGGCTTGCACTTTGAACTTGTACGGGACATTCTCACTCAGGTGGGGCACAGTCAGGGTGGTTTCCAGGTTGTCTCCTTCGACATAGATTGTCCTGGGCTCCCCTAATCCACATGGACAGAGTGGTGAAGACAGACAAGAGTGATGGTCACTCCAAACACACTCCCCCCCCATCTCTGCTGCCTTGGTTTTCCCTGAGCTTTATACAATCCATGGGCTGTAGGATTACACCCACTTCTAATAAGGGTTAAGACAACTCCATTTCACTACAGCAGAACCTCAACAACCAGCCTCCATTATTGGCTGCAATAATCAACAGGTTCTTCCTCTTCCCACGTTTGTTAGACCAGACCATGCAGTGACACAGTGTCAGGAGCCAGCAGCTCCCAGGCCTAGTCAGCCTCATGTCCCCACTTTGCCTGCACTGATGTAAGCAAACAACTCTTTTACTGGTCCCAGCCAAAATGCAGCAAATTGCTGCCTTAGCTGGAGGTATCTTGTGCTCTACAGAAGGGAATTGGGCTGCCTCAGCCTGATACTGTACCTCCTCCATGCAGCATCTCACAGGTGATCCTGTAGCCCAGGATGGGCCCATTGGGCTCACGGGGTCTCTCCCAGCTGAGGTGCAGAGAGTCTGGGCTGAGGGCAGTGAAAACCAGTGGTCCAGGGGCACAGGGGGTGCTCAGGGTGAAGGGGGTACCTGCAAGGGCATGGGGAACATATCAGAATCACAGCAAATGGAGGCTGGGAGGGATCTGTACATAGCAGATGAGCTCATGGAATGAGCTGGAAGGGCTCAGCCCTCTGGATAATGAGTGCAAAGTGAGTGTGTGGGGAAGAAGGTCATGCTCCAAAATGAGAGGAAGGAAAGGAGAGCTCAGGATGTGGCTAGGGGAGAGAAAACAGCCAGGCCAGCACTGGAGACAGCAGCAGAGACATCAGTGCCACCCTTCTGTCCCCAACCACCTCACCTGGCACAGGACTGAGCGGGCTCTGAGGGTCCACCTGGGACTCGATGGTGATGACTCCCTCCCTCTCGGGGCCCCAGCCCTCCTCGCTCTGTGCCTTCACCTTGAAGATGTAGGAGTGGTTGGGCAGCAGGTCCTCCACCACCACTGAGTTCTGGCTGGGGTTGGGGATGGTGATCCTGTGCACCTCTCCTGGGACAAACAGGGAAGAGGATGTCAACACCACATTGCAGGTACAAAGACAGAGCCACAACTTTCACCTGAACTGTCTCAAACAAACTGCCTGCAAAAGCCATTGAGGGTCCCCTCCCCCCGCACCCCTATCACACCTTGCCACCAACAATGGGTAGTGCAGGACAAGATGTTTTTCCAAAAAAAGGCTTGGGATAAACAACAGGTTCTTGAAAGCTCAAAGAGTTTCAGACAGAAGAATTCTATTTTCACTAATGCTGCCCTGAGATTCATATAAAAATAAGATATTTTCATTTCAATCCTTCTTCCAAGTCCCACGTGTTGAAAAAACCTTCATGTAAGATGTTTAGGTTGATGGAGAGAATCAGTTACAGGGGACTTTTTTGGAGGAGAGATGATTCTACAAGCAACCCCAGGAATTGTTCTCCCTCTAGGAGAAACAGGGAATGAAAGTTGTGGGGTTGCTGCAACATTTCCTGCACAAAAAACGAGGCTACACAAGAAGCAGATTTAGGACCCTGAATCCCAGAATGGTTGAGGTTGGAAGGCACCTCTGGAGATCACCTGGTCCAACCCTCCTTGCTCAGAGCAGGGTTATCTAGAGCCTGAAGACCCAGAGCAGGCTCTCCACCACCTGAAACTCCCACCAAGCCCCCAGTGCCTGTTCACTGACCTCCATTGAGGAGCTGGTACTGCACACTGTAGCCCTGCACCTCCTTCTCGCAGCGCGGCTCCTGCCAGCTCACCTTCAGGGACGTGGGGCCCAGGGCAGAGAACACCAGGCGAGTGGGGGTGTCAGGGATGCCCAGTAGCTTCCTGGAGTCTGAGGCAGAAAGGGAACATCAGGCTGGAGGTTTTGGGGATGGGGTCTAAGGGGGCTGGGGGAGAGTAGGGATGGTCCTGATGGTTCGGGGATGACATGGTGAGATGTCATCTCTGCAAGCTGACCTGTCACAAGGGGGGACTGGCTGGCTCTGCACAGCTACAGGGATGTCCCATGGCCTCAGAGTGCCAGGCTTGGGTGGGACAAGTTAAAGTAAACTTTGTGCCTCTGTGGCAGAGAGCCCAGAGCAGGGGCTTGGTGCTGATTGTGATCCTCCTCACTCACCCTCTCCAGTTTTCCAGAAGCTTCATAGTCTTCATCAGGTGTAGGTCAATTAAGACTGGCCCTAATCTACAGCTAAATCAGCCCAACACCTCCAGGGCCTGTTCATGTGGCCTAGGACCACATGTGGGTCCTCCTCAGCTGGTTCCACTGGGACACAAGGCTCATGGAGAGCACAGCAGCTCATGACACACTCAGGGACTGAAGGTGACACACTCAGGGACTGAAGGTGACACACTCAGGGACTGAAGCCCCTCACTGACAAGGAGCTTGCAGAGTGACATCTCATAGGGAGTACGTTCTCCCCAAGAGTTCTCCAAAGGCCTGTGGAGTAAGACTGACAACAAGAAGCTCATTAGGAATGAAGAGGATGGGGACAATGAGTGGATCAGAGCACGGTGGCAGCAGTGGTGGTGAATGCTAATCAGTCCAGGTGGGTTGAAACCTGCACTTCACCTGCAAACAGAAAGGTGATGTGATGGAGGCGCAGGCTGGGTCAGGAGGAAGATCAGCACAGCACACAGCAAGCCATGGAGAGGAGGTTTGGGGTGAGCAGTGGATGGCAGCAGCTCATGGATGGACAGTGGCTGGGCTGTTATGTGTGGCTGGGAGGAGACACTGGACAAGCTGTACCTATGTACTTGCACATCCCTGCGGACCCATCGGTCATGATTACAGAGTCCCGACAGCCAATGCTGGGGTAGTAACCCTTCACCTTTGCCCTGCTCCTGAAACCCACGTCCCGGGGACGGAGGAGTGTCCTCCCAGCATCTTCATGGATGGGAGGGAGGAGTGTCCCCGGATAATCTACAGAAGCAGTGCAAGAAGAAAGAGAAAAACGCCATTGGAGATCTCAGAGCAGGTTCAGCCCAGACTCCTGCACAGGTGACTTTTTAAGGCTCAGGTTTGAAGAATCTTTTAACCACCTTCTGTCAGCACCAGCTGACTGACACACATGAAGCTGAAAGGCAGCCACGCTGCCGGATAGAGTGAGGAGAAGAGACGTGCTCTCCCTGGAGGGTGTGAGGATAAGGGTGGAACTCCCTTGCCTGAGCACCCTGCATGTGAGGGGTGGGAACCTTTCCCAGCTGGTCTGGAAGGAGAGAGGCCTTAGCAAAGCACCAAACATCAGTGGTGCTGAACCTTCCTGACCTGTGGTTCATAGGCCCCCTTAGCTGTGAGCACAGTCCTCACCCCACGAGGACTTTAGGGTGCAGGTCCAAAGACAGTCATGGGGATGGAAGGGAAGGACAGGTCCCATCCCCATGGTACTCACCATGCCCCATCAGCATCGTGGAGTAGTCTCTTGTCAGCGAGGAGCTCCCCATCACCCTGTGCTCCTGGTGCATGTGGGAGCTCAGCTGGTGGTAGCTGGTGTTGGCTGTCCTGGTCAGGGTGCCACTGCCACTGCCAGGGAAGGAGAAGTCCACCCGGCCATTCAGCAAGTGCTCTGTGGAAGAGGGCACACCGTGAGGAATGTGGCTGTGAAAAAAGCTGCTGCTCCAGTTTCCATGGGGAGGGAGCAGGAGGCATCATGGTGCCCCCCCGCCTTGGCTGCATCCCAGGTTCAGCCACCCTGGAAGGCAGTTCTGGAACACTACATCTAGAACAAGCCATGACACCCAACAAGAGACGCAGAAACAAAGAGGTAAACAAAGACTTCTCCCTACACCCAGCACCAGACACATCCATGGTGCCCAAGGTAACTCCAGACCTCGGCCTTGCTGGGGCACTGCCTTGTGGTTCTTGCCACATTTTCTCCCTTAGACGCAAGCACAGGTTTATAATTCCAGATTTAAAAAAGAAGGTGTAAGAAGGAAAATGGCCCTTTATGGAAGCGGTTTCTCCAGATCTCATTCTGGATCCCATCTCAGCTGGATCTGAAAAGCAAACTCTGCTCTGTTGTTCCGTTCCTTGACAAACAAACCCCCATCCCCTCCCAACAGACCAGGAGAGATCAGCCACCGGTGAGAGAGGGATTTCTGTTTAAGAGTCCAGCAGATCTGCCCCAGAAGCTCAGGGCACTTAATTAAGGTGAAGAGCTACCCTTGGAGGTGGCACTTAGCAGATATCATCTGAGTTTGCTCCTGCCTCGAAGGTCCAGCCTTTGGTAGAAGCAACTTGCTAGCAGGCTCCCAAGTCCGTGCCGAGATGGGGGTTACCTTGACACTCTTGTGAGCAGACACACCAGGACAAGGTTTTGAGGCAGATCACACCAACACGAGGGTGGGCACACGAGGGGAGGCAGGGGACACAGAGCCCATCCGCCGGCCCCTCGGCTCAAAGCAGGACGAGACAGGACACTCAGTGCCGTAACGGAGCCGTCCTTCACCTGCTCGGGGCTGGGGCGTCCCGCTCCTCCTCACACTGCCGGGAGCCACAGCGCTGTCCTCCTCGTGAAGGAGCCCCTCGGTGTCCGAGGAGAGGCAGCTGCTGCCAGAGAGGCGGGGAATGGTTTCAGGTGGGAGCCTCCAGGTGATGCGGCGAAGGTCCAGGTCTTCTCCCAGCAGCGGCACAAATTTCCACCTGGAGCCTTTTGGGACAACGCAAGCACTGGTGTTGGCACGGCCTGCAGGGGTCAGGGTGGGCCACCCACCACCTCTGTGCTGCTTGGACGGGAAAGGACAAGCACCAGTGGGGACGATGCCTGTTCACAGCTGGTGTTGCCAAGTGAGAGCTGAGGAGTTCGGGTGGTGCAACCATCTGGTAGGTGGAGAATGGTGGGAGCATGACATGCAGGGGGTTCCTCAACCCCTGGACTGTTTTCCAGCCCTGTGTCCATCATGACAAAAGCTGAGAATCAAAGTCCCACCACATGCCTGTCCCTGCATGAAGAGTCTGCAACAATTGTCCTGTGCTCGGGAGAAGTTTCATCACTCCTTGACATGCAGCTGGAAAGGTCAGACTCCTGATGTTCCCATCACCTTGCTCTCTGAAAAGACCAGGGACTCGCTCTTGGGTCCCAGGCCCTGGAGAACCCCCCAGAGAAGATACTACAGACACACCTCATCATTTCACTTATGGTTCATGTTCCCCTCCTTGTCCCAGCGAAAGACCAGGGAGTCAGCCTCATTCAGAAAGTGAAGGGATAGAGGAAGAGAGGCCAGTGCCTTCCTAGCACTGCTGAGTTCCCTCCTGTTGGCTTGGCCTAGACCCTGAGCATCCAGGGGACTCAGGGGTCTGTGCCTTTGCTGGTGCTTGTTTGCTGATGTTAACTCTCATGGTCCAGCCAAATGGCAACACAAAAGGAAGATGAGCCATGAAAAGCTTCTCTCCTACCCCACACTGAGATTTCCCTTTGTCCTATGCCTATGACAAGGAGGACTGATCTTATTTACACTGTGACCAGCCAAGCGTTCCCATAGATGCAGCTACTGAGCTTTGGAAAGGCTGATCTCCACCATCTCCACGACTTGGATCTCCCCATCTCTGAGAGATGGAAAGGAGCAGTGAAGCTCATTGCTGAAAGCTGGTGTTAAGGAAAATGAATGTTAGAAATGACCTTTTCAAACTCAGAGACACCAACCTGAATCATCAGACACGCTGGGCCGCTTGCTGCCTGCTGGAGAGCGGAGCACGTCTGTGCTGTACATCAGGTAGCTGTCGTAGTCCTCACCTCCCTCTGCATCAATGATGGGGACATCAGGGATGATGGGGACTGCAGGAGAGATGGAAAGTGCCATTAGACAAGCAGCAAAAAACCACACAATGCTCAGGCTGGCCCTCAGCATTCCCAGGGTGGCCGGAGCAGCCGAGCAAACAGGAGGTGAGGAAGCAGCTGGGGTGACGGGGAGCTCTCCCCAGCACGGCTCCTGGCCCTCTGCCCCCTGCCCAGGCCGGCACTCACTGGACATGGGGCGCTTGGGCTGTGTGGCGAGGTTGATGGTGGCTTCTCTCTGGGGCCCCCAGCCCGCGCCGTTCCTGGCCTTCACCATGTAGCGATAGGGCTGCGACTCCCGCAGGTTCTCGATCAGCACCATGCGCTTCTTGGGGTCTTCAACCAGCACCTTCTTCATGGGCCCAATGGGTACTGCAAGGCACGGGCATGCCTGTCACCCACCAAGCACAGAGAACCCCACAACTGCCCGCATTTTGGTGTCAGGATACAGCCTGGCTCTGGGAAAAGTGCAGCAGCTCTTTGGGCTGCTCACAACAGGCAGCATAATCTCAGGGTAATTCCCAAACCCAGTGCTGAAGTCAAGCTATGGGAGAGGTCTTCTGTTGCTGGTATGTCACAAATAACACCTTCCTGGCACCCCACTCCTTCATCTAGACCTATGAACTAAATTTTTGAGATGAAAAACAACATAAAACACCGTGGAAGTGAATGGGAACAGAGTTCTCTGGCATTTGGAGGGTTAAATCCCAACTGGTGATTTTTCTGTGCTCTATCCATCAAGAAGTGACCCATCCAAATCCCAGTTCTCAAAAGAAATGTGCTTGGAGCTGTTTTGGCCCTGGTGCTGCTGCTTGGGACCAGCCCAGCCCACAGAAATTTTCCTCCAGCCCTTCAGCCTGGCTGTCCCATCCAAAAATGAGCTCTTACTGTTGTCCTCGTTGACAAGCCCATAACTGACTTCGTAGGCCGTGATCTCCCCATTGGTTTCTGCAGGCTCAGCCCAGCTCAGCTGGGTCACAGTGGAAGACACGACGTTGAAAGCCAAGCGCCCGGGCTCACTGGGCACTGGGAAGGCAAAAGCAAAGGGCCCCCATCACTGCAAGTCAGGAACCAGTGGGCGCCCAGAGCTCCCCAGATCACAGCTGGGCTGCAGTGGGAGACACTCAGTGCTTGACCCCAAGACCACCAGAAGCTCAGGACTGGAGCCCTGACTCCAGTGCTGGGTGCAGAGGTGCAAACTTCCTCCCACTTGGAGGGAAGGAAGGTGTGGGATCACTCACCCTCCTCCATCGTGCGGCAGTGAACGATGTCTGAGTAAGTCCCTTCTCCCATGGCGTTGTAGGCGCAGACTTGCATCTCGTAGTCGCAGAAGGGGTAAAGGTTACTCAGCTGTGCTGATGGGGTTTTGACATCAATGAGATGGGCTTCTGACTCAGGGTCTCCCTGGATCCAGTATTTCACCTGGCAAAGCAAAAGCAAGGTGTGATTCCCTCAGATCCTCACATAAAGGGTGACAAATACCTTGTCTCTTACTAAACCTGCTCTGGGAATGGTGTCGTGTCATTCCTCTGAAATGGGAGTCCAGGACTCCACTTCCAAGTGATGGAAAGGGAGATGAAGCCACCAGGAATCTTTCTTGTGTATCCCTCATCCACCCAGCAACAGTCCCTCAAGGATGGAGGGGACCAGAAGGGGTGAACTTGCTCCCTTTTTGGATGTGTACTTGGACCCCTTCGGTACAAATGTCTGTGTGAAACATCTGCAGGAGGGGACCCACACTCTTCCCTGGGATCCACTCACCGCTTACCTTGTACCCCAGGGGTTTTCCTGGGGGAGGAAACCAGTTGAAGCTGATTTCCCTGGAGCTGAGGGCACGGGCATCGGGATTCAGCGGTGCGCTCAGGCGGCCTTTGGGGGACTGGGGGACCTGGCTCAGGCCGGTCATCGAGGGAACACCATCCACCAGCTCTGCAGACAAGAAAGATCACATAAGTACCAGTCGTCCCCCTTAGATGAAAGAAGGAAATGTGCCTCTCTCAGCGCTGTCCTGCCATGCAGTGATAAATACATTATTTATGTTATTGACCCACTTGATGACAGTTTTCCTTGTCCAGCCACAGGAGGCACAACGCACCTCTCATGGCAAGTCCTACCTCTCCCTTATTTTTATGGCTTTTCATTCAAATTCCCAAGGAAAAGGAATTAAGAATCCATTCTATTTCCTTTCCCGAGGGAGACAATCCATCTTCTCCCCACCCACTGACTATTCCCACTCGCGCCTCTAGAGGGGGACCCAAATCTACCTGTCGGAGTGGAGGAACCTCGCTGTGGCTTTTAGGGTGAGGATAGAACTCTGTGCACCACAAAGGGGTGGGCTGGTCCCGGGAGGGGTCCCACAGCACCCACAGCCACTGTAACTGCCTGTCACCTACCTGGGTCAGCGATGGTCACTGTGGTCTGGGGGTAGCGGCCGATCTTGGCACCATACTTAGGGTGGAGGAGGTCGATGGCAAATTGCTTGAGCTGGCAGTTGTTGAGGAGGGTGTCTATCTCTGTCAGCTCCAGCAAGGGCACCTGTACCTCCTTTCGGGTCTCCCCTGGCTGGAAGACCAGTTCACCTTCCGTGAAGATGTAGTCCTGGAGGAGAAGGAAGAGGTGTGTGTTCAAGGCCAGGCTGGATGTGGATCTGAGCAACCTGGTCTAGTGGAAGGTGTCCCTGCCTGTGGCAGGGGCTTGGAACAAGATGATCTGCAAGGTGCCTTCCAACCCAACATGTTCTACGATTCCATGATTACAGCCCACAGTATCCATGAGGAGACTCCCAAAGAGCTTTCCCTCACCCCCCAGTCAATCCCCATTTGCCTCCCAGTGCCCACAGCTCCAGGAGCAGCTGGTACCCCCTGCCTCAGGCATCGGCATCCTCTCAGGTCCTCTCTCCCTGAGGGAGCAAGGGATGGAGGGGAATGTCTACCTTTGTGCTGACCTCAAGCCTTGGGTGTCCTCTCTCCCAGCCACATCCTGATAACCCCTCTTCTGCAACCCCAGGGCTGGCCTTTTCCCAGCCCTACGTTCCCACTCCTGCCTGCCTGCCAAGGCAAGGAGCACCACCCTTACCCTGCCATTCTTGGCGGTGAGATCCCGGGTCCTGTAGGTGACTTGGGATTTCCCATTGTCTATGATCTCCCGCAGGACAGGGATCTTGGCCAGCTTATCAAAGCGGCTGTGGGAATAGGCTGGCTGCAGGAAGGTGATGAGGCTGCTGGCTGGAAAGGGCAGAAGAGAAGGAATGTGTAAAGCAAACACACAAAGAATCACATCACGAGCACTCAGGTGTCCTCCCTGAAGAGAGCTCCTGTCACCCACAGGTGTGAACTGTGCATGAAGTATCATTGCCTGGGCTGGAGACTTCACCACTCCCCATTTGTGCTCCCTGCTCAAAGCAGCCAGGTGGGAAGAAGAGGGAAAGCGCTGGGGACATTAGCACCATAACATCAGTGAGGTTTGGCTTCACTCCGGCATCGTATGAACTGGAGCAGCAGAGGAACGTGGTCAGCCCTTAGTTCTGTCACGGAATTGGTAGCCTCTAAACTTGTGACAGTCAAACATTTCTGTCAGCAGGGAAGATGCCCCTCCTTTGGATGCTTTAAAGGATGCTCTAGTTTAGACCCAGATGACTTCAGACGGGAATCACCAAGCAAGTCTGCTCTGTGACCTGGGGGTGCTCAGGTACACAGACTGTGCCCCACAAACCACAGCAGCCACAGGACACAAACACAACCACCTTCAAACAGTCACAGCCCCTCACCTTGTTCTTTGATGATGGTAATGTTGACAACCCTGCGCCCAATCTTTGCGATGCCATTGGGGACCTCGATGGCCTCCACCTGCAGCTGCTTCTCATCATCATCATCCTCCCTGATGAAGAGCGGGACACGGACGTCCACCAGCTCCACGCCCTCTTGGAACTCCACCATTCCCTGAGCATCTGGGGGAAAGGCCAAGGGTGAGATGTGGGAAAGAACCCTCTGTACCCAGCCAGGAGGCAGCACTGGGCTCTGCTCCCTACCTTGGTCTGAGGTCACCGTGTAATAACCCGGTGCGACCTTCAGGTCATTGAAAGCCTCGTGGGAAATGTGTTTTTCCACTGCTTTGATGATGTCTGGCTTGGCTGAGTAAGGGGCAGTGAGCACCGTGTCCACAATGGTGTGATCCTGCCTGGGAGGGTGAGAGGGAAAGGCAGGTGAGAGCTGAGACCAGGGTAACTCATCTCCCACAGCAGCTGGGGCCAGCGAGTGCGTGTGGCACTCGGTCACCCCACACGTGTGTGTACAAAGAGGGAGAAGCTGCACCAGAGAGCTCCAAATTCCTCTTACCTTTTCCCAGAATTGGGCTGCAACCTGAGGGAATAAAAAAAAACCAACCAAATCAGAGTGACTAACATCTTTGGAGAGACAAAGTGCTGTGTGAATCACAGCCCTGGGCAGGTCTGAGCTGCAGCACTGCCCCACGGGTGCCAACCCATCCCATGGAGCCCCAGCACATGTTCCTTCCTGCCCAGCTGCTTCCTCCCACCCTGGGTTTCCCAACGCAGCGAGGAACGTGCCCACAGGGAAGATCACATCTGGATCAGGCTGTGGGGAGGAGATACCACTCCCTGCTCAGCACTGGCATCCCCAAATTCCTCCTGGCCTGCAGCAGGCACTCCTAAGTTTGCATCAGGCTAAAACTTTTGAAGCCAGTGGGAATTCTCCCATGGAGCACCATGGTGACCAAGATTTGCTCCAAAGCCACACTCAGCTGAGATCTCCTCCACAGCTGGGTGGGCTCTGCTCTGCAGCCCTGGGTGGGTGAAGTACCACACCAGGCTTGTCTCACAGACCACACTCCTTCCCAGCATCACGGATTTCACCCCCCAGCCCTCTGATCCAGCCCATCATCAGCAGTGTCATGGGGGAACCCTGACCTGCAGGAGCCTCTCTCCCACTGACTCACCTGAACTTGGTCTGCTGGACCTTGTGGCAGCCAGGAATGTGCTTGAAAACGTCGTTGAGCTGCAAGGAGCGAGAAGGGCTTTCACAGTGTACCCCTCACTGAACAGGGATGTGCTCAGCAAGCAGATGCTGCTGCCACAAAACACAGAAGTCCTCTGACCACCCCAGGCCCTCCCACATCAGTTTTCTTCCCAGGACAAGGCAAGAGGCTGCAAACTGAAGCCCAACAGGAGCTTGAGATCACATACCCCAAAGCAAACCCGGAATGTCAAGGAGATGCTTTGCCAATTCTTACAATTGCAACCTTAAAAATTGTGCTTTCTCACAAAAGAGGAAAAACTGCTCCTTCCTTTCAAGAGCTGTCTGGGTTCCCAGGGAAGGGACACTGCCCAGCCCCCTGTGTGGCTGTCCCCAAGGCTGCCCCGAGCCCCCCTTGTGCCCAGGCTCCTACGTTCTCCTCCACTTCCTTGCGCAGCTGCTCGCACTCCCGGGTGTCCGGTTTCACCAGGTTCTGCGTGAAAAGCCGGGCCAGCCTCAGAGACAGCCCGTAGGGAACTGGAAAGAGAAATTCCCAAATCAAACTCCTTCCTTTGTGGTCAGAGAAATAACCCACCCAGAGGCTGGAAGCATGGGGACACAGGCCATGATCCTGTGTCACCAACATCTAAACCCCACACCAGCAGGGAAAACCCTCTGAGAACTGGGGGGAGAAGCTCTCTGCCAGATCCAGAGACTGAAACAGCTCCCAGTGGTGGCTCTGGACTGATGAGACAGTGAAATCAAGGCTGGATCACTGGGCTCACTAGACTAAGACACAAGCAGGGCATATCAGGGGGACAGAGAGCTGGACACAGGACTGTTCTGCTCAGCTTCCCCCAGGATGGAAGCAGGTGAAGGAACAACCACCCGTGTCATTGGGCTCGGAGGTAACACTCTGGGGCCACCACCAAGGCAGTGGGTCTTTTCCAGCACCCACAGCACCTCCCCTGCCCTGCCCCTCGCAGGTGACACTCACTGAGGTCCTTGGGGTTGGTGGCAGCAGGGGAGGTGACGCCCTGCTTGTGGACATTGTTGTGGATCTTCCAGCGGACCGTGTCCCGGCCCTTGAGCGAGCCGCTGCGCACCAGGGGCGTGTCCAGGTGGTCGGAGGACATGAGGCTGTGGCGGAGCATGTAGTGGTCCTCCTTGAAGCCAACAGTGCGACCTGCAGAGCCAGGGGCGGGGTCAGAGCCTGGGCACACTGCACAATGCCAGCCACCGGCTTCCCAACGCCAGAGGCTCTGTTCTGGGGGATATTTAGGGTTTCCGCCATGCTAAGGGGGGGTGGGCATGTCAGGAGGGGAGTGGGATGTCACGAGCAAGGGGTGTTTATGAGTGGGGAGAGCACATCTCAGCATTACAAGGTCAGGGAGAGACAGCAATGGGATTACCAGCAGGGCAGCCCAGGGAAGAAAAGTGGACCAGCAGCTCCAGGGCCCCTTGTCTCAGGCTCTCTGCTAGGACCCTTCTCCCTGATGCACCTCTCCAGCTCAGAGGAGGGATGCCTATCCCAGCCCATCCCCAAACCCAGGAAGGCAGTGCACCCCACAGATCCCTTCCCCAAGGACCAAGGGCTGGTACCTCGTGCGCAGCAGGGGAGCAGGGCCAGGCAAGCCTAAAAAACAAATGGCCAGAGACACAATCACTTTGTGGCCAAGGACAAAACCCCTCCATGTCTCCATCGGGGAGGATGCACATCAGCAGGGATGCGTGGGCAGTGGGTGGATGGGGCTCTCAAGCTGATTTTAGCCAGATGGGGGAAATCTGACTAAAATTTCACCAACAGCTCATGTCAGCAACAGCAGAGGTGCTGGATACCACAGGGACATCCCTGGCCAATCGGGCCTTGCTGGAGGGCTGGGTGGATTTTGGAAATTTGTCATGTTTTTGGCCATATTTGGTTCTCTCCCAGGGCTGGGGCAGCCAGCTGAGACACTCACCTTGCAGCAGGCACAGAACTTCCAGCAGAGCAGGAGCAGCAGTCCCAGGAGCAGGATGAGGAAGATGAGCAGTGGGATGAGCCAGAGGAAGCTCCCAGGCGGGCACTCTGCAAGTGACAGGCATCAGCCCCCGTGTGGGGTGTGCAGGGAGGCAGGGACAGAGGGGAAAGGCTGAACCACAGCTCTCTGAGGGATGCAGCAGCCCAGTTAACCCTGGTAATTCCTCACAACGAGAAATGCTGTTCAGGGAGGGCTGTCACATCTCTGCTCACACCCAGCCATACCAAAGGGCTGTGCAGAACCTTACAGCAATCCCTGCCCGTGGCAGCAGGGGTAAGGCTCTGATCTCTAAAGGCTCTGATGTCTCTGAGGGTGCTACACTCCACACCCCTCTGTGTGACAGACAGTGTCACCCACCCGTGTCGCACAGCAAGGTGGGCAGGGAGGTGCTGCCTGCAGCTGACCCTGCCCAGGGGCACAGCAAAGGGACAAAGCAGGGACTGGAGGCACTGTGGACTTGGTCACTCTGGCCCAGACCCCAGGTTGGACATCCCCTGCTCCTCCCAGCTCCCTGCTCACCTTTATTCTTCTGCACGCGGACAGTGGTGTTGGGGAGGACGCTGGGGTCTCCCTCCAGGGTGTAGTGGTAGGTGCAGTCATCATCCTCATCCTGGAAGGAGCAGTACTCACCAGCCTCCTCTGTGGGGAGAGGGGAGACGGTTGTGAAGTCACCAGGGCCAGGAAAGACTTGGGGAGAACCCTACACTCACACACACACGGAGCAGGGCGCACAGGAGACACCACACATGTCTGCACCCAGCTCTGCTTCTCAGGTTACCTTTCTTCAGCTCCTCCACCATCTGGATCTGGAGGTGGCACGAGCTGCAGTTCCCTTTCAGGCTGCCTGTTCCCCAGGTCTGGCAGCGGACACAGTCCCGGATGCTCTCACACACAGCCTGGAAGCCCTGGGAGAGGTGGGGAGGGATGGTCAGGGACACCCACAGAACCAAGGGAGGACACAGCCTCTGAAAGGCACAGCTGGAGAGGCAGTGCTGCATCCTCACCCCAGAGCCAGGGCAAGGTCCAGGTCAAAAACAGGAGTCACTGAGAACAAGCAGCTAATGAAGGATCTATAAGCCCAGATGTCTACAAAATCGCTTGTACCAACAGCCTGCATTTGGGCAGCAATTAAATCTTCTCTAAAGGTTTCAGTGGCCTTTCCAAAACACAACCAAGCTAGCTTTGTCCATCCCCTCTGTGGGATTAGCCCGTGTTTGTCAATGGGGAAATCAGATGTGTTCAGGGCCAGGTTGGGTGGGGCCCAGAGCAACCCAGCCTAGTGTAAAGTGTCCCTGCCCATGACAGCGGAGTTGGAATGAGATAAACTCTAAGGTCCCTTCCAATCCAAACCAGTCTGTGATTCTATGAAATGAGTTTTTTCCCAGTCTTGAGGTGAATCAGAACAAGCCACAAGCTGAGCCTCAAACCTCTGCCCATCACCAGGGTGCACATAAACACAGACAGACTCTCAATAGTTGAATGGGAAGGCAAAGACAGCCTGTGGCTACAAAGCAGCTCCTGTGCCAGCCCCTTCTTGGCCACAGAAGAGGTGAGACTAACCCTTGCTCAGGATTTTGTTCCTGGCTGAGATGTGCCTTCATCTCTGCTTTGCCTCCCTTCCCTGGAGACTCTGTGTGGGAATAAGTGATAAACCAGGAAGGACTCACCAGGGAGTAGCTGATTTCACAGGTGGAGCTGGTGTACAGCGAAGCCATGTCACAGATGCATCTGCCACATTCGCACCTCCCGTGGTTATTGCAAATGCCCTGGGAGAGAAGAGGTGACAGTCGGTGTCTGAGAGCAATCACAGACACGCAGCGGCTCTGGGACTGAGCAAGGTGCCCCAGCAGCCCAGAGATTCCAACACTGGGGATCTGCCTGGGGCAGTGGTCCCTGGGAGGGCAGGGCAGCACCTACCCCTCGGCTGTCGATGCAGGTGTCGTTGCTCGTGGGACATTCACAGCCCGGACCCTCCCAGCCGCTCTCGCACACACAGGCACCCCTGGAGCAGCGGCCACGGTCTGGGGGTGACAGGAGAGATTACCTGGGCTCCAGTGCTGGGCCCTTCCCCCGGCCCTGTCTGTGGCTCCCCCAGTGTCTTTGGGGTGCACAGGGGCTGGAAACAGACTCCACAGCATCCTCCCTGCCTGTCTGTAAGCACAGAGTCCTTGCCAACAATCACTGGCCACTCAACCCCCTGTGCCTGTGCCACCAGTCCAGGACAGCCTATCTGTGCCCCCAGGCCCAGCACCCCTGCCAGCTGGGGGCTCTGGGGCGCTCTCACCGTTGCAGAGGAAGCCGGAGGTGCGCGGGCACTGCAGGACATCGAACTCGCAGAAGGCGCCGTCGAAGCGCAGGGTCTGGTCCTCGGAGTAGCACTGGCACTTCCCGCACAGGCACTCGCCCCGCCCCGAGCACGGCTCCACATCCCCGGGGCGGATGCAGGCTTCGTTGTTGGGGGACGAGGCCGGGGAGCAGTCGCACGTGTCCCCTCGCCTGGGGACAGAGATGGTGCTGAGAGGGGCAGGAGCAGAGTGCAGCAGAGCGGGGTCCTGGGAAGGGTGCTTAGGGCATGAGCAGGTGTCACTCTGTGTCCCCGGACCCAGCAGGACCCCTGGAGGGGTGTGGGTCAGGACACAGCCCTTACCAGCCCGGGTGGCAGATGCACTGTCCGCAGACAAAGTTCCCATGGAAACTACACTTGGGCGAGTCCAACTCTTGTTGCTGGAAGAGAGAAGAGACATTGCTGAATGGGCCCAGCTGCTCCCAAGGCCATTTCAGGAATCAGAAGGGCAGACCCAGGGCAAAGTTTTGCCCTGATGACTAAGCTCTGCCATACACCCAGCTGGGAACAGGCACTGATGGAGATCTTGGCCAGGCTGAGCATCCCTGAGGGGTCAAGCAGGACCCACATGCACCAGCCAACACATTCCCACCCCAGGCTGGCCAGGAAGAGTAGATCTCTCTGCATCACGTCACCTGTTCACAGGGACACACGTCGCAGATGACAGCAGTTTTGATTGTGAGGCTGTCGCTCAGGGACGTGAGTTTCACGTGGATGACTCCGTCCCGCTCCTTCTCGGGGAGGCTGCAGACGTGCTGCCCACCAACGTACTCCAGAGCGTTGACATGCATGTGGAACTTGCCCTGAAGGAAGGGACACACTGCAGGGATGAGCCAGCTCTGCCAGACCACATCCCAGCTGGACATGGAGAGCTCATCCCCTGACTCGTGCCTTCTCTCTGCTGCCCTCCGAGGACTTACCACTTTTCCACGGGTGATGTGGAAGGAGCCAGATTCTGTCTTTTCAAACATTGAGGAGGTGAACTCTGTCTTCAGGCCTTTGGGGGTGAAGTCTGCCCGGATGTCCATCTTGGAGCGGATGCGCTGGGTGGCAGAGGATGACCCCAACGTTGATTGTCAGCAGTACCCTGTGACCACCCCATGGCCTGCTCCCAAGGGGCCACTACCTGCCTCCTGCCCACTTGCCTGCTCAGAGTGCCCACCCTCTGCCCCCCTGGGAGCCAGAGTGAAGCCCCAGAGAGCACTGTTACCTCAAAGGCTGTGTGGAGCAACTCCACAATATTGGAAGAATCTTCCTGGAGCACCCCGATCTCAGAGATGGGGAAATACTTGTGCAGCTTCTGCAGAGAGACAGGAGCTCCCTGAGCCAAGGCCTTGAGAACCCTCCTCTAACACAGGAGTGGGCTCTGCTTTGTGTAGGACTTGGACCAGAGACCTCCAAATGTCCCTTCCAACATAAATTACTCTCCAGTTCTGTGCCTCCACTGCTTTACAAGAAGTGGAAACCACTACAAGGAGACCACTAGAAGCTCAGATTCCTGCACTCAGTAATACACTCCAAGACCTCCCACAACCCACATCAGCCTCCCAGCACAGTGTGGCACCCTCCCAAATATCAAGGTGTTGGTTTAGCACGTGGGGACAAACAGTGGCAGAACACTTTCTCCTCACAGCTGAGCTGAGGCAGAGGTCCTGGAGGAAAGGTAATCCCACGTGGCATCACTGCCGTGGTGTCCTCACCTCATAGTAGCTGTAGGAGTGGTTGGTGACAGCAAAGATGGGGATGATGTTGTGCTGGCCCAAGAGGCGTATGAGGGTGGGCACTGAGGGATAGTCCTGCTTGGTGTCATACACGTAGGTGCCAAGGCTGTCCAGGTGACACTGCTCATCGTTCCTTGCCAGGATCCCTGCCAGGACGTTGGTACCATCAGCTTCATAGTGAAAGGCAGACTCGGTGGAGAACACGAGCAGGTGAGTGCTGTCATTTCTCCAGCCAATCTTATCCTGCAGCCAGGGAGGGGAAGAAGGAAGCTTTATCTCTGTGCCTCCTGAACCCTCACACAGCATTTGCAGCCCTTGGCAAGCCAGCACTGTCAGGAGCTGGAATACCCAAAAGACAAGGCACCACCTGCACCTGGCAGAAAACACAACCAGCCACGTGGCCCAGAAACCCCAGCACCCATCAGCACCCCCAAAGCACGGGGTGTCTCCCACCCAGCAGCTTGGTGCCAGGCACATTTGTGTACAGGGGGCAAGCCCATGCTTCCCTGGACGTGTCTGGAGCTGTGCTCATCCCTCAGCCAAGCAGCCAAGCCCAAGCAGGCTCTCTTCCAGGGAGCAGAGTTTCATCACTGCAGGCACGGAGGGGGACGGAGCAAAGAGCACACGCAGGGTGCCCAGCAAGCAGCTCCATGCCGGGCATCAAACACCAGGACAAACACATGTTCTAAGAGTTAGGAAAAATTGGGAATGCAAAACAGCTTGGCACTGGGAGCGTGTGGCTGGGAAGGCAAGAACCAACAGTATCTGAACCTGGGCTCCCTGGCTGCCCTGTCAACTGCCCAGTGCGTGGCTCTTCTGCTCATCAGTGGGCATCAGGAAGATCCACTCCTTAAAAACACATCCCTGGCCACCCTCACCTTGCAAACAGCTGTCTGCAGGATGGCATCGAAGCCACCCTCGGGGGCATCCAGGTTGCCGGAGATGCGCTCCTTCTGCAGCTCCTGGCTGAAGTAGTCGATGTTGTTGGTCAGGCGGATGACGTTCTTGAAGGAGAACGGGGAGTCAGCGTTGTGCCAGGGCTCACGCAGCCTAGGAGAGATGGAACCAGGGCTCTCTTGTGGGGGGCAGGAGCAAAGGGATGCTGGGGTGTGAGGAGAGGAAGTGTGGGGAGAGCCCCTCAAGGGAAGTCATGGAGCTGAGCAGCTCAGCCACCAGCACTGAGAGGGAGAAGGGGTGAGGACAGAGACAGAGGAGAAGACAAGACGAGCAGTCTGTCATGGAAGAGCAGGGAAGGTCCAAAAGCAGAAGGTGACACTGCTGGCAGTGCTACAGCAAGCCCTGAGGGATGGGGAGACCAGGGAAGATAGTCTGGCAGAGAGGTGGATGGGGGCTCTTGCACCACAGACACTGAGAGCCACAGAGAAACAGAGGGCACTTTCCCCTTCCTCTACTCCCACCTCAGGGACCCAAGGGGCTCACTCACTTTTCAGGTCTCATGTCTGTCTGAGGGGACGAGACTTTGTCCACAAACTTGCCAAATCCAATGGTGTAATTGGAAGTCAGGTCTTGCAGGAAGCCCGCTGGGAGGAGAGGAAAGAAAGGGGGAGACTCATAAATAAACAGATGCCTCTGAGCTCCCTGCTCCAGGGAAAGAAGTCCTTTTGTGGGCATCTTCTCTGCTGGTCAGTTCTTAGATAAGATTCCCAAACTGTCATCTTTTAAGATCTTTGGGGTTTTATAGGGCAGAAACCTACACTCCCTTTGGCAGCTCCAAAACTGGAGCTCCTGCAAGAGCAGCCAGAAGGTTCAAGATGCCAAAAGCCCTGCTCAGATCAGCTCTAAGGGGCACCAGCCCCACACTGGGCTGGAAGGGGAGAGCATATGTGAGGATCCCAGCAGGACCAGAGAGACATCTGCACACAGGGCTGAACAGAGCAGTGATAATGAGAAGATCTAATTGAAACAGACACCTCTCATCGCATTGCTGGCTGCATCCTCCTCTCTGGGGCTGGCAGAGCACTTGCAGCCACAGTCAGGAGTGAGCTGCCTGCCTTCATCAGCACAGGAGCAGGCTTCCCTCTTCTCCCGGCTCTGCCCTCACCTAGCTTATGCCCCATGCTTTTGAGGTTGTCCAGATCATCAGACATGGAGTAGGAGAAGTCCATGAGGATGTAGAGATCCACAGGGCTCTCCTTGGGCTGGAAGACGTCCATGTCGAAGCTCATCTCCTCCCCAGCCCGCAGCCTCATGGACATGGCCTGGGGGGACACCTGGGTCCTCTTCAGGGACGTGTTGATGCTGACATTCTGTGAAGGAGAGTGACGTGAAGGGGATGGACTCCATCTCTGGCATGGATGCAGCGAGGAGGAGGAGGCAAGGAGCCAGGGAGATGCGTGGGGAGTGCAAAGGCAGGGATGAGCACACTCCCCTCCCTCACTGTCCAACAGCCTCCCCACGTGTCCAGCCAGGCACCTCCTCCAGAGAGATGGGAGCACTTTGCTTACATCTGCTTTGTCTGCAAAGTCACCCCAGCCTGGATGAGGACCAGTGGCCCACAGGTCCACCAGCTAGGGAAGGCACTGCTTTTGAGTAGACCCTACATAAATCATGATCTGGGCCTTCTTGCTAAAGACTCTAGAGGAGGATGAAGGACGTGAAGGACCCCTCAGGAGAGGCTGAGCACAGGCTGTGCCCCCAGCACGCACCTTCAGTGTCCTCATCTCTCCCTGCGTGTACACGATGTTGGCCTCGCCGCAGCCAGAGCGCAGCAGGTTCTCCCGCAGGTCACAGCGCGGCTCCTCAAAGCTCTGCCAGGGAGCAAGAACAGCCTCAGGGCCACAGAAAGCACCAGATCCACTGCAAAAGGGGGAAATACACAGGGCAGGAAGCAGCATCCTGTGCCAAGAGCATTATGAGCCTTTGGGAGCAGGAGTGGGGCAGAGAGATGGGGACAAGCCTTGCACAGAACCAGCAGCTGAAAAGTGACCACCAGTGAGTTACTGGGTTGTGTGGGATAAAACTCTCCCTCCATCCCTTGCATGCACTGTTTCTGGCACAGTGACATTTTCTGCTAAACCTCTGTATTGCTGCAATTCTCCCTGGACTCCCCTCCCTCCCTCCCCATTGTCCACACCAAAAGGAAATGCACATTTCAGCCTTTCCCATCCGAAAAAAAAGCTGGATCCAGAAGCTGCTCCTGCTCTTGTGTCCTTCTCCCACAGAGGCTGATGAGATCCCTCCACCAGCAGGGTGGGAAGTGGAGCCCCGGGCTGCCCTGCAAGGTCTCACCTCATCGGTGCAGAAGGAGCAGTCCTTATCCACCCAGATGCACTCGGTGCAGCTCTTTGCCCGGGACAGCACACAGCGGTTGTCTGCCAGGAAAGATTGGGGCATCAGGCATGGGGAAAACAAAGCAAGCTGTGGGAGGATGTGAGAAAGGCTGATCCCATGGAGAGATGGAGGTTTGGCCTGGTTAGTGGAAACTGGCTGCAAAACAGCAGAGGGGTAGCATGAGATGGACCCCAAAACAGCAGGAAAAGCACACAGCAGGTGTTCTCCACATGAGGACAGGTACACACCGTCCCCAAGGGGAGGTGGCAGACAGACCCAGCAGGGCTCCACTCACTTTTGCTCCATTGGCAGAGGCTGGTGGCACAGAGCAGGGACAGGAGGAGCAGCCTGGCACACATCTGTGGCAGCACATTCATCCTCTTCCTCCTGAAACAAATGGATTGCTCCATTGCAGAGAGCCAAGAGCTGGAAATGGACTTGGATATGCCCAGGGCAGCTCCCACAGGGCCCCTTCCCATCCCCACTGGGGTGGGACAGCCCTCACATCCTGGGGAAGCCAAGGCTGGAAGCAATTGCTGAGCTCTGCAGGGTAAAGCAAAGCCAAGGATGGTTCATCCTCTGCTCAGGCATCTGCAAAAGGCTCAAAATTCCTGGCAATGCCAGCCCTGTGTCTGGAGTCGGGATGTCCGGCTCGACAACAGCAGGACAGTGCAGGCAGCTGGAGGACAGGAGGCTCCTGGCCAGAGCCCAGCACCATCCACGTGTGTGAGCACTGACCAGGCCAAGACATTGCTTGTCCTGGCAGGTTAGGGGAAAAAAAAACAGGGGAGAACAAAGTGACTGTCCACTTCTCTCCCCAAAAACAACACTGACCCCTCCCTTCAGCTATTTCCTATCACACTAAGAGTTTCCAGGATAGTCAAGCCAACAATAAAGAGAGGGCGAGGCTCTGGGAAATGCCAGGCTTGGAGTTTTGGAGTTGTTGAATGAATCTGTGGTCTCAAGAGCCTGGCAGCTCCCCTTTGTCCTGTCCAGGGCAGCAGGACCCCTTGATGGACACAGAGGTCAAATCCTAAACAGAGTGAGCCATTCTCCCTGCACCACACGTGACTGAGAAAACCAGAAACTGCCATCCAGAAGTCAGCATTTGGATGTGGTAAACAAAAGGGACAAAGGTGGAACTTGAGTTCTGCAGCTGCTGTGCCAGAGGTTCATTCTGGCACCCAGCAGGGCAAAAGAGAGCAGTCAAGGAAAAAACAACAGTGTAAAGATACCATTAAAGCATCTCCTGTCTGGAAGATGCAATTGTGAAATATAAAATGTTAATGAATGTCTTGTAGCTTCTTGCTGTGTCAGCCCTCACTTAAAATGAAAAGAATGTGAAAACCACTTAAAACAGGGAAAGGAAATGGGAATAGTTGTTGTGTGTAGTAACAATGTCCAAGTTCCCTGAGGAGCATCCAGCACACACAACAGTCACCTGGAGACTCAGCTATTCACAGCCTGGCCTGTGCTGCAGGGAAACCCCTGCAAAGACCCAACCTGACTCAACAGGACCAGATCACAGCTGGCCTCTGCATCCTGCACTGGCCACTGCAGCAGTGAATACACTGAATGCAGCAATTGTTGCGACCCAGGGCTCAACCAGCCCAGCATTGGCACCACAGGACATCTCCCCTGGTGGCTGCACTTGGAACCCTGTGGCAGTCACTGGATACACAGGCAGCAGGGGACAGGACACTGGTGTCTCATTCATCCTGTCAGCCATGCCCAGAGGGATTTATTGGAGTCATTAATGCCCAGAGGCTCACACGTGAGGAACACGGGACCCTCAGGGCAGCATCTCTGCAGGGAAAGCCCGGGAGGCTCTGCTGTTCCTCAGGACCTGTAGCCAATGTGCTGTTTTTCTAATGGGCTGCTTTTCTGATGGGCAAAAGGTACCAGTTGACCAAGGGAACTCCTCTGCTTCCCTCCCTGCCACACCAACTGTCCCCAGTCGGGCCCTTTGCAGATTTGGCTTCAGGTGGTCCCTGTCCCCCCAAGTCAGGTTACAGGGATGGCTCCGAGGCTGACATTCCTCACCCCAGACATGCCTGTGACCTCCTTCAGTGACAGTCCTCACACCAGCACTCACTGGCAAACGTTGTGACCCTTGCTACCAACACAGGCAAATTTTGAAGCCAGGAAAATCCCTTTTCCCTTTGCTCTGCCCTAGCCCAGGACGGTGCTACAGAGATGTGGGGAGGTGCCAATTAGAGGTGGCATGAAAGGGTAGGGAAGAAGTCCTTAGAGCCCATGGAAGGAAAACATAGTTGAAAACATCACCCGAGTACTCAGCAAATCCCATCTCCCACCGTGGGATGGGCCACAGGGAAAGGATTGAGTATGGGACCAGACTGCTCAGCTCACAAGCACCTAATTCCTCTTCCTTTAATCACCAGCTAAGAAAAAGTCACCAAGGAATGGACAGACACACCCTGGGCCTCGGGCACATAGATTGCCATCATCTCTTTTCAAGTGCCAAGATAAAAGACTATAAAATCCTGCTCGATATTGACGTCCTGTTGCCCTGTGAGCCACCAGCCTTCAAGGATTTTGCTGGGCAGATGCCAGCAGGCCAGGCACTGGTGGCACAGAGCATGGCCACTGCAGGAATGCAGCCTGCAATATTTGTGCAAAAATATGGGAGCGGCCACACCTTACTGTCAGAAGTGTCCTGTGGAAGGGAGAACACCACTTGCACTTCAGGAAAGCTGCAGGATTTGGTTGAGTTTTCACGACAACAGCAACAACAACAAAAGTCTGTCCAGTTGTGCAAAAACAAGGAGCAAGCAGAAACAAACTTTCTACCACTTCCCAGACCTGCTCCAGCATTTCCTCCTGGTCTCCTCTTGCTCCCCCAGCCTTTGCTCTGGCCCTCAGCAGAGCCAACAAACCTGCTCCAGGAATATGCCAAGAACCCCTCAGTCTGGAGAAGCTGGGGTTGGCTACCTCATCCCCAGAAATCCAGGCAATGCTCCAAACAAACCACTGATGCAACGGGACAGAGGACAGGGTTGGAGTGGCAGACAGGGAAGAGGGAGCAAGGAGAAGGTTGTGATGAGCCACAAATCAACAGCAGGAGCCTGGTCCCAGCTGCCACGTGGGGAACACCTGGCAGGTTGGGACACGGGAGCGGGAAAGGGAGGGAGATGCTCAAGTGACGAGTTCCCAAGCACAGCCTTTCCTTCTGTGGGTGGAATTGTCCTTTTCATGGCTGCAGTCATGGGGGCTGTGGGGATTGACTGCAGGGTGGGGGCTGTGCGGGGGGCTGACCCTGGTACATGGCATCAAGGACCATCCACGAGTCCGTGTGTGCTGAGGGTGGGCAGTGCAGCCCATCCCCAGGAGATCAGGGACACAGCTCATGTTCTCTCTCTCCCCTGCACATGTGGTGCCACAGAGCTGCTGGGACCATGCTCCAAAACTTGGATATTATCAAGCCAGACCCTCCAAAAAATACCAAAACTTTGACCGGCAAATCAAATCATCATTTATGCACAAAATCATACTGATCTGGTTTGTTTGCCTTCCCCATCCATTTCCCCTCCTTCCCCAGGTGTGCTCCTGCAGCTGAGAGACTCCATGTGAATGTCTCCATTTGCTGTTTTCAGCACCCAGGTTGAGCTCCAGACATGGCTCCCAGCATCTTCCAGCCAGGGACAAAACACAGCAGGACCCACCCCGGGGACCCACCTGGAGCTGCTGGGACCTCTTTGTGGCCAACACCCCCGTGCTGTGGAGGGCTGCTGGCTCTGGTACCTCCTGCCGCTGCCCCCAGGGTTCGGGCAAGGGGGAGCCCCAAGGAGCAGAGGCAGGAAGGGCAGGACACTGCCTGGGGACTGCCCAAATGCCAGCACAGCCCCGGGACCCTCCCGTTCCCTGCATGAGCTCTTCCTGCCACTTTCTCCGCTCGTTTGGCCCCACAAGATACTTTTTCCCTCCTTCCCCTCCGCGGGTGCTCTTCTTCCCCCTTTTCCCGCGCCTAACCGGTGCCTGTCAGCCCCCTCACACCAATTTCCTGTCCCTTCCCCTATTCCCCAGCCTTTTCAGATCCACCAATTTGCAAATACCCCAACACCTGCAGTTCAGCCAAGCCCACCCTGAGCCCCCCAACTCCCTTCTGACCTTTTCCTCCGGGAACCCCCCTTCTCTTCCTCCCTCCTTGCAGGGGCAGCCACCAGTTCTGGAAATTAACCCCGGTGGGCTCCGCGGGTCGGAGGCACCCACAGCCCCGCTGACCTTTCACACTTTCACCCCTGGGAGCCAGCTCCGAGCCTTTCCCCCTGGAACTGGGCTGAGGGACAGGGCAACCCCCAAAACCTTCAACAACTGTCCCCAAAGGGCTCTGCTCTGACGTCCCACCCACGGCACGGCCGCCACCGCTCCCTGACCCCCACCCAAATACCTGCGGAAACAAACCCCGACCCGTACAGCCCCCAGAGCCCAGCCCGGTCAGGAGCGTTGCCTTTCCCAGCCAGCCCAGAGGCACGGGACGGCGTCCGACAGCCAAAAACCAGAGGAAAAATAGAGGGAACAGGCGGGCAGGGGCCGAGCCCCGCGCTCTGTGTCCTGCCCACCTGCCCGCGCATTAATTTACTGCCCGCTTCGTCAACGCAGCAAAGTTCAAGCGAGCTGAACGCTGCAGAGCACAGATGAATTAATTCCACAAACCTCATTAGCGCTGGGTCTGACTCAGTGTCCAAATCCTCTGCCGCAGCCCGAATAACAGGCACCCACACACCAAGCCAAGAAATTCTTCCGAAGGCAGAGGGGGAACGTGCTGCTTCGCTGTTGCAACTTGATTTCCAGCTTTGGGATTTTCTTTTTTCCCTCCCTCCTCTCTATTTTGTGCCCCTTTTCTCTTTCCGGTTAAACGTCAACTCCCGGCCCGGCGGGGAGGGCAGCCAGCCCACGATCCCACATAACTCCCCGCGGATTCCTGTACCCTCCAGTCCAATATCCACTTCGCTCTCACTCCCCTCGCTGCCGCCTCGCCCTCCAGAGGGGCTGGCAGGGAGGAAAGGTGGGAGCTGCGATAAATGAGATTGGATCCCAGGTGAGGAGAAGTTTTATCCCAGCCGGGAGGGAGGAGGGGGTGCCCGTGACGCAGGGCTGGCATTCACTGCTCCCTCGCACACCTGGCCGGGCAGGCACAGCCCTCCGGACCCTCCCTCCGCACAAGCACCATCCCACAGGAAAAGGGCTGAGCGGGCGGTGGGAAGGTGCTGGAGCTTGGAGGGGCTGCTCGGCTTCACCTCCCACTCAGGGCAGAGCTGAGGGAGCTCCCCGACCTCCCGTGCCAGGGGTTTCTCCTCCCAGTTTTCCCTGGCACGACTGGGGTGTCACCCTTCAGTGCCCAGGTAACTCCTTGCTGAAATATCAGGTAAATTCCTGCCCCGACGACCCGCAGATGCCGAGCCCAGCCTTGGTGCTTTGCTTGCAGAGAGGATGGATCTGCATCCTGCTTTATCCAGGGCATGGGCACGGCACTCCTCACCTGCAGTAGATCTGCCTCAAGAGTCAGTGCACCCCTTGCAGCACCATGAATGAGACCCGTCCGTACCTGCAACCCACCATGGTCCAAGGCTGCAACGAGCAGCAATCCCACAACTGATTCCAGTCCTGCTGAGCTGGATCCAAAACCCCTTCCCCCAGTCCAAGGAACAGCAGAGGAGGGTTTGGGGTTCAGGTGAGGTTGTTTTTCTGTCCACAATGCCCTTTTGCTTCAGAATCTGGGGTTTGTCACGGCTCAGAATCACTCACACTTTCCACAGAGTGGAGCACACACATCCTGGAGAAGATGCAATGGCAAAGGCTGCATTTCAGCTCCCTGGTAGATCCTCACAAGGAAAACCGAATCCCCTGAGCTTCCACACAAACAATAGCAACAGCCAATTGAAAAAATGGCACATTTCCTGCCTGAGTTGGAGATCAAAATTATGACCAGGGCAATTTTGCCCTCCTCATTATCACTGTGGCGTTACAGAGGCTGCTGCTCACCACAACTGATCAAAAAGTGAGGAGCAGGATTCCTTTCACTACAAGAAATTAGGAAGCACAAATGAATATTATGCAAACTGCCTTAGCCCCAGGATAAAGGAGGATGTGCTTGTGCCATTAAAAACTACAGCAAATGGGAAACAGGCAGGGGTGCAGGGGAAGATGGCCCAGGCAGCTTAAATCTGGCATTTCTGAGTTTCCCAACACAAGACTTGGCAACCCCAGCCCTTTTGGAGATGTGATTTCCTAGATATAAAAGAAGTTCTGAAAGTGAAGGAGGTTTGCTGTTGTTTTTTTAAAAACACATCAGGACAGTGACTGCAACATGAGAGCTAGGACAGGAGACAAAGGCACAGCAGGACCAGGCTGTGGGTGCCAGGTGCTGACAGTGGAGCTGCTGGTGAAGAGCAGATTGTTCCCATGGAGGGGCTGAAGGCAGAGGGTCCTGCTCTGCCTCAGGGGTCACAGCTGCAGCAGATGTTGAACACTGCAGATGAATTAAAACTGGATTTCAGTTCCCACGGTGGGAGGGGAACTTGTGCTGGTGCTCACAGATGTGTCTGGTCACCTCACTTGGCCCTGTCCACCAGCAGGGCCCAGCTCCCACCAGCCCTGCCCCACCTCCCACTGCTGCAATTTTCCTCCTCGAGATAAGCAATGCTGCCGCTGCAATTGAAAAAGCCAATTTAGGCTGCAAGGAAGAAGCATAGTAGTAAAAAACCCAGTTATTTTAGTGATGGATCCCTAACAGGAATCCTGAAGCCAAGCAGAAAAGCTCATGAGCACCCACCTTTCACCACAGTACTTGGTGTCCTGATTTTCCGGATGTCCTCCTTGCTCTGCCTGAGATGGAGAATGTTTGTGTTGCCTCCAGTAAAGGATCTCTGGCCTCACCTGCAGAACCTGACAGCCCCAGGGCTGCCTCCCCTTCATCCCTGCAGCAGCAAGGAGGGACCAGCTCCCTTCAGCATTTCCAGCTGTGAGGAGAAGCCCAGTTGCACCCTCTGGGTGCTGCCAGAAGAGCCCAAGATACCAATTTTGCACCTTTCTTTGAAACATGTGCCCCCAGGACCTAAGAGATCTCCAAGCCTACGGAACATGAGTTTTCCCAGAGCTGTGACTGGGCTGCTTTTACATTTGCAGGGCTGATAAAGGCACTTTTCCAATATAAAGGCAACTCCACCACCAAATTTTTAGGGCAGAAAAGCAGAGAGGAATTAGAAAATCTATGTAAATATTCATAAGAGTATAAAAGGTTTTAACTTCATCTTGCCTTTAGGAAAAAAAAAAAAAGTTGTTTCATGAGTTGTCTTTCAGGCAACTTCTCCAAATTACTTCCACCAGGGAAGAACACCTGGTGAACTCAAGTTCTTGCCTTGGTTCCATACCTTGCTCTCCCTGCCTGCTAGATCAGGCTTTTGCCACACGAATTTTCTGTTTTTCAGAACAGAGAACAGGGACTTCAGAGGCAGGGTCAGCAGATTTCAGTGCAGATGGCTCCACCACAGCTCACTGCCACATTTGTGGTGAAGCTCACATTTATAAATCAGTGATTTTGTGCTGTGGCAACGTGGCCTAGAAATTTTTGCCCTAGGAGGGAAGACAAGTAATTTTATAGCTCACATGAAATTATTGCTCTCTCTGCTGAGACTACCAGTTCAAGTGCCAATTACTCATAATTACAAGTGATTTCAGGGTTAATTATTTTCTTTTTTTAATGCCACGCCAGCTTGCAACAGAGCCTTTCTTCTTTCTGTCCTGCCACCACAGCATGCCTGGAGACAGCTTTGGGGCTTTTTCTAGGCCTTTATTGAGCAGTTCCAGCCAAAATCATGCTGCCAGAGCATATTCATCCCCTTTTTAAATTCTGTAACAACACACATTGCTAAAAGAAAAATAAACACGTAATCCCATCACTGCACTGTACACTGTAGTAACAATATCCTGCTATGTGGCTTAAAAAAAAGGAATGTGTAATAATGTATTATTAATGCACATCAATGTGCACATAATTTATTGCACTAAACGGTGCTTAATGTAATTCCCTGTGCAATTAAAAGTGCCAGATGAAATCCTGCCATATTCTCTCCCTCAGCCTTTTCCCCAAGGCAGCATTAACTACACGTGGCCCCAGTTTTCCAGTGGATGTTCCTTGTCATGAACATGTTCTTAAAGGAAAAATCTCTTTGCTGAACATCCCTGGTGAACATTTGTCTCTGAGACAGACTGGCAGCAAGAGGGAAGTGGGACACAGAAACAACACCAGAGGAAAACATTAGTAAAGGATCCAGGATAAAAATTCAGCCTGGGACAATCCTAACACCCAGCCAGGGACAGCAGGGCATTCCCCACATCAGCACCTCACCCAGCTGCCAGAGGCTGAGCACACACCGATGTCTTCTACACAAAAAGGCAAAACCTTTCCTTGTGAAATCCCAGAGCTCTGCTGTTTACTGGCAGCAGAGAGCACGAGCTGGCCCCAGCCAAAGACAAGCTTCAAATAAACAAAGACCAGCTATTGGAAGTCATTGGTGTCCATGGTTCTCGCTTAGAACAAAAGGAAGGAAGTGGAATATAAACAGTCAGAGGAACAGCAGCCCAGGGAAGGCTCAGAGATGAAGAACTGCTCTGTAAAGGCCTGCAGGAATGTGCTGGGGTAAAGGAAGAGGAGACTTTGGTGGAACCTCACTGCCCCTTCAGGGGGTCTTGAGCCTCCACAGCAATTTATTTATCTGAACCTTTAACATTAGACAGTCCTGGGCAGCCCTGCTGGGAAGATCTCCATTTTTCACTCCCTCTTTGGAGATATTCCAGAACTGTCTGGACACAACCCTGTGCCAGGAACACCCTGTTTGAGCAGGGAGGTTGGGCCACTGTGGTCCCTTCCAGCCTGACCCATCCTGTGATTCCTGGCAGGCACCAACTCTGGGCTTTCCCAGGCTCACACCATTCCCCAGGAATGAGCAGCTCATACCCTTTGATGACTCTCTGGGCACATTACAAAGCCCATCTGTTTGAGGGGCTTCACAGGAGCTACAACATCTCCCCTGCAATGGAGAAGAGCTGGAAAGGAGCTTGTGCAGGTGTTGGCTGCAGCTATCACCTCCCTCACTGCTGGAGCTGTCATCAGCACAGCCTTGGCATGGCCCGAAACCTTGGCAAGGAAGACTCTTGCTTTAATTTTTTGTTCATCTCAGTGCATAACTCCCCTTAAACCAGACAGTGCAGCAGCAATCCAACCAAAACTTAGCTTCAGGTGATCCCATTCCACGGTTTGAGGTGGGGCTGGCAAGGGCTGCCCTCCCCACCTGCTCCTCGGCCCGGCAGCACCCAGTGAGACAGAAAATAAAAGCGAGTCCTGAACGCACAAAATCCCTTCCCACACCAGCATCAAAGGAGGGCAGATCTCTGAAGCACAAGAAAATAGGAGAGAAAATCAACACCTCAGGGCATGGTGGTGGGAGAAAAGACTTCAGAAGGGAGAGAGAGAGCAGAACCAACTCTGCCAAGGATGACTTCATTACTGCAGCTCTCCTGCCTCTGTTGAGGCAGAGACACAGACTTGAACGTGGAGTTTCAGCTGAGACAAAGCTCCTCGAGCTACAAGACACCCCTGCTTTGGAAGGTGATAAGCAGAGAGAAGCCACATGGTGTTCAAGGAGCAGAGGTTGTAATTCTTGGACTAAGGAATTATGAAAATGGGACTGGTTTTCTCTCCTGGGTATGGTTAGCATCCCTTTGGAAGGAGAGGTAAGAATGAGTATCTACAGCTTTTAGAGTCACTGTTGCAGCAGAACAAGGAACATTTTCTCTGTTTCAGCTCTGAGTTTGCCTCAGTGCAGCTGGGGCACAGCTGCAGTTCTTGAGGGCTGTTTAGCACACAGGCACTGACACCCTCAGCAGGTCCCCCAGCCCTCAGCAGAGCTCACACAGCCAGAGCTCCAAAGCAAACCAGTCCAACCTCCTGTCTGAGGGCTTCAGGCCACAGCTCCCAGGCCAGGAAGGATCCTTTTCCCTCACTACATCACCCTCGTGTGCCTGATGTTCCCTCCAGCTTCTCTGGGGCACTGACTGATCACAGCCCAGTGCAAGTCACCAACCCATCTGATCCCACTCTCAGAGCTGGGAAAAAGGCTTTTCCCTCAGAACTGCAGTTTCCAACCTGAGTATCCATCTATTACCTCTGATTCAACATGCAAGACAAACAAGAGCAGCAAGTCATTGGCTGCAAGTTTGTTACACAGGGGTTGGCATCCTCACTCCAGCTTTTGGGAGAGAGGAAAAAAAAACCTCAAACCCAAATCATGCCCATTTCAAGCTGCTTTCTCCACTGCAGACAGCAAACACCAACTCCTGGGAGCTCAGGAGGGAACTGCCAGAGCACAGTCCAGTCCTGCAGGTCTCTTGCAGAAGCTCTTACTGCAGGAGTCTGGAAACTGCTGCTCCAGGGGCCTCATGGCAACTCTGCTCAGCAGAGCTCAGGGAGATATCTCCTCATCCCTCATGCAGCAGCATCAGGCCCCGTGATCAGCATATTTCCATCGCTCCAGATGCTGGACAGTGTCACTCCAGTGTCACCCCCTGCCACTCCCTGCCTGCCAGAGCAAAGCAAGAGCTGAGCCACCACTTCTCAGTTCTGATCCTAAAATCCACAAAGAAATCCAGAGCTTTGGAATAAGTACGGATGCTGCAGAACAAGGAGGAGGAGGCACAGGGAAGGGGGAAGGGGTGGGGTGCCAGGATGTGAGATATGGGTAAGATACATTGAAACAACGTTCAGTAGCTTCTGTAGTGGGATTCAACCCAAGAACTCCAGCAGTTGCCCTGTCAGGGGATTAACTGGTAAGATTGGTTAATTAGTGTGGTCTCATCAGGCTCTCCCAGTTTGTGCTTACCACCAAGTGAGTGTCAGATGGGGCAGAGCTGTTCCTCCATAGGCTGGGGATGGAGTTAAGGCACCTTTACCACTTGCAGGAGCCATGTCAGCAACCCAATGCAAAGTAAATTAACAGAGATGCTTCCATCCAACTATTTTCATGCCTTTCACTATTTTATTGCTTTAAAAAGAGCAGTTCCACCATCTCTCCAACTTCCAATGCTACAGTCACATCAGTCCTCTGCTTTATCTCCCATGAGTACTCCTGGACACACAGATGCTTTTTTTTAAAAGCTTGAATGACTGCCAGGACAAAGTGTTTAACAAGTTTTAAAAATTATCTAAAACCAGGATATCAACAAGCAGGATATCAACCTGTTATTTCTACCTTAAGTCTCCATAAATGCAAAGTATTGATCAGGAGTGACACAAGCTACATATAAAACTGGGGGCAAAAAAAAAAAGCAACTCCAAATCACTGAATTCTCAGAAACTTACACTTTTGCTGATCTGGCAACCATCTCTCCTATCACTGCTTATACACTGGGACAAAGAAACTCGGGATAGAAATTTAACTTTAAATAAGTGCAGACACATCAATGACACCAGGGGTTTTTTTCAAAGACTTTTCAATTTTATACAACAAAATTTTCAACTGAAAATACTTTTTCACAATAGTGGAGCAAGCAGTAACTGCCATGTATGCATTTACAGAACATCACGAGCTAAAACAAAGATGGACAACATCACAAATAGGATCAGACACTCTCCTCTGCTTATCTGCTGTCCAACCTCACTCCATAGCAATGGAAATGTTTTCTGCACAGGTCTTTGCCAGTGAGTTCACAAATCAAACCTCTACAGCTTGAGGGTTCTGCAGAGAAATCCCCATCCCTGTGAGATGGTAACAGGATGTTCCAG
The DNA here is from genome assembly GCA_013400515.1 of Erpornis zantholeuca. NCBI lineage: Eukaryota > Metazoa > Chordata > Aves > Passeriformes > Timaliidae > Erpornis > Erpornis zantholeuca. The sequence continues at coordinate 147,644 of VZTN01012069.1, forward strand.
CACAGTCTCCTCAAGAGTTTCACACGTGGTCACTAAGATCTACACAAGTACAGGGTACAGGTGTCAGTGCTAGAACAAAGAGCGAGCCTACACTCACTGATGTAGTTTGCTTCATGTCTCTGCTACAGATCTGGACGTGGACACTTAGTGGTTGTCTCTGCTTCAACTCCCCCAGAACTGAGCTGGCTCTGCAGAGAGGCACCTACAGAGGCTGCAGGCAGCCCTGGAGCACCGCCTGGAACACACAGGAGTAACACTGACAGTCCTTCACTGCTTGCCCTTTTAATTTATTTTCTTTTTTGCCCCTACACCAAACTTGCAAGTAGGTAAGACCCCAATGCAGTAATTAATAAGCAAACTTTTACAAGCTGACTCCAGATACCACCTTCCTTCAGCACAACACAGGCAGCCTGCTCCTTTCCCCAACAAGCAGAGGCAGAGGCATGGTGGGCAGAGGTCCATTCCTGTGGGCACACAGCTGGCATCCTGCTCCTGCCCCCAGCCTTCCAAAGGGGAACTGTGGGCTGCTTCAAAGAATCTTGTAATCTTTTACCAAAGGAGAAAGCCACCCCTCCCTTCCAAGGACAATGGCTTCAGTGACAAGCAAGTCCAAAACTCCAGGCCCAGCACAGCAGTCACTGCTTGGCCTTTTTCACGATGGTGCCCACAGCTGAGATCACTGTGGTTTTGGAGCCACTGGCACTGGTTGTCACTGTGACAACACCTGGCAGTGTTGCAGTGGTGGTGAGGATGGTGGGCTGAGCTATCGTTGTTACGGGGATGGCAGAGTCCCACTTGCTCTTCCTCTTCTGGGCATCTGTGAATTTGATTAAACCAAGCAAACAAGGATTAGCATTACATCAGAGGTCACCAATCCCTTCTTAACACCCTGTCTTGTCAACCCTTAATATCCCACTTCTTGACTAGACAGCTTCCACTCACAGTAATTTCAGGGTACAACAGCAGTAAATGGTGAAGAGGAAAGGCAGCTTTTCTCCTGGGGTACCAGGAGTCAAAGCAGAACTCTAGACCTGAACTCCAGCCAAAGGGCAGGAAGGATCACTCCCTATCCCAAAGCAGATTTAACAGAGCACACATATCCCGCTTGCTCAGCTACAGGCACATGACACACTCAGCAGCCTCCAGTGGCTTTTCTCCCTTCCCCTCAGTTCACATGGCAGGAGAATGATTTCCAGTGTCTCCAAATCTCAAGACATATCACTCCCAGGAATACTCTACAACCACAGACAGCAGCAGATTTCTTGACCCACTAATAAATCTCTTCACTATCCCACCTAGCCCCAGTCTTCCATTCCAGAAGGGGAGCCATGGAATACAGGGACTAGAGGAAAGCCAGTCCAACAGCCCTTAGAAGAAACACTCTCTTGCATTATCTATGCAATCATCAAGGAGCCTTCAGGAAGCACTAATCCCAGCATTACTGCATCTTAAGAGCTACATTCACAACTGTTCTTTACCTCCCACAGTGGTGCTGGATGTTGTGGTGGTTGTGGAAGCAGCACTTGTTGTCGTCCCCTTTTTAGTGCCAGTCACAAATTCAATCTGGGAAGGGAGAGACACATGGGAGAAAGGGGAGAAGATAAAAAAATGAAGTGTTAAGATAAATAGCCTTTTTTTAACCCACATCACCTCTCTGTTTTTTAAAAACATCTTTAATGTGATGTAAAACATTGGATTGGCCTCCGAGTTGCCCATCATGTGGGAAGGAAAACACAAGACCTCAGACCAAGAGAATTAAGGATTCCTCCAACCCAGCTCCTAAGTCTGATACAATAAAAATGTGTTTGTCAACTGGTACAGGCACAGGATTTGATACAACTCAGACAGGATAGATCCTGGTCATTAAACACTGTATTTATATGGTTAGAAGTTATTATTCTTTTTCCCTTAAGGAACATGCAAGGCAAGTCCCTGCTTGCACAATTTATTGCGACTGCATCACAGCAGGAAACCTGGCAACAAGAGCTCCAACAGCACTGCAGCCTCAGAACTGCAGATCTGGGCAAGGGCACGATCAGATACCTGGGTTACTGTGCAAAAAACCAAAACAAGCAGCAAGAGCAGCAAGACACAGCATGCCCTGCACGAAAAACCCTCCACGTACTGGAGATGGAAGGAGCCTTCTGCAGCTTAGGAGGCAAATCTCTAACATTAGACATGTTCTAATGCCAGCCACTGGCTTAAAGGAAACACAGGACAGGAATGAAATCTCTTCCAAAGTCTGTCTGTGTTCTTTTTGGGGCATATATAAGAATAACTGGGCTTGTCACGAAATACATGAAGCTAAAATAGGCCCAGCTTTTCTGGAAATTGGATGCAACAAGGCAATATCACAGAGAACAGAAAGCAAGTACTGCCTCACACTGAGATACAGTGAGGAAATTAAGCTTTAACTAGGCTAGGCACCAGGCAAAATATCATAAATTAAGGAAAAAGCTGTTCTTTATTCATTATCTTGCCTGTATCTGATTTACTGAATGCCATTTTTAGAGCTCTGGTTTAAAAATACTGACAAAACAGCAGGAAATCCAGTGGAATAAACAACCTATAAATGGACCTATAAGGAAGGGCAAATAACTTGATGTGTGCAGTTTGGAGAAAAACATGCAAGAAGAAAGAAAAGAAATGGGATAAAACAAGCAGTTTTAGCACAGAAAAAGCAAAGCAATAGAATAAAATTCAGCAGGGAAAGAAACAAAAGCCCTGCACCTGCATCTCTTTAGGTTTTGAGTAGGTACCTTTGTGCGTTCCTTCTTGGCCTTCTCCAGTTTGTCCATCTCGATCTTCTGGGCTTTAGCTGAGAAAGAGCAGAAGATGTGAAGCACTAAGAATAGTAAAATTCTATAGTTCTCATTCATTCACACACTTCCCACCATAAAAAATAAAAAAAAAATCGATTCAAATTCTATATAGAAAAAATAAACTGCCATGAAAGCAACTGCTGCTTTTTAATCAAAGCATTACAGCACTAATTTAATGATTTGAGATGAAAACATTGCAGAACCAATTTAAATGAAAAGCCTTTCCAAACTGATGAAGCATCAGTAACATTCAGGCACATCCAACCAGAATAGAGTCATTAAAGAGCAGCATGTGATGACTTCTCATTTATACAGAAAGTGAAGAATCCAGTGCAGTTAATTAAGTACGAAACACAAAGACCTAAGCTAGGACAAAAAAAAGAGAGACTTCCTGGAATTACCTAGTGCCTCGTAATATGAATCCTCTGACCAGCCATGAGGATCAAACATGTCCTGAAAAAAAAGAAATAAATCAGATTAGGGCTATTCCCACAGAAACACAAAACCCAGTGCAAAAATGTTTCATGTATTTCTGTTCTCAGATGATAATCAGAGGTGACAATGATCACTAATTTCTTCCTCTATCCCAGTGACACAAAGTTCCCATCAGACCTCCTTTTATGGGACTGTATTCCTTTGTGAATGAAGGAGCAGCTTTGAAGCCAAAAAGGATGCTGGGCTAAGTCATGCATTTTTCTGCTACTCAGCTTCTCTCCCCCTCAAGGAGTTCCATTCATGACTCCACCCTTCAGTAGTTTTTGTGCAGAATCCTTGTAGCAAAGGCTGGGGCACTGAGCTTAGTACAACACAGAAATGTTCACTTTGGTGCAGAGGCTCAGACTGAAGTTGCCTTACAGGACCTTTAAGCAAGCAGGCTCAAGAAAGCCTGAGGTGAGACTCTACATCTCCATGTTATCTTTTACTTACTCCTTTTCCAGTCAAAAGCACTGCCTCTCACCTTTGGATAATTTGTACCAAGTTCATCAATGGAACAAAACTGGATCAGCTTTTCATAGATGCTGCAAAGGAAAAGCAAGAATTCAGAAGAGAACCAGGGAGGGAGAAGGGAACAGAAGTGTTTCAGATGTGTTAACAGAGAGAGGTTCTCACCTCTTCACACTACAAAGTGAAATGGGAACCTGGGAAGCTACATGTGCTATGATGGATGAGGCACCCCATCATCCAGAGTATTTCCTATTCCCCAAAACAGTCACATCTTCTATACTTCATCCTAAGCCTTCACATTTAAAATCTAACTAACACACCAACTCCAGCTGTTGCTTTACCAAACACAAAGAGTTTTACTGTTTCAGTCACAAAAATGAGAAAGACAATTTTTAAGCAGTAGTCCTTCCTGTTCAGGACCCTTCTTCTGCTGCAACTCCAACAAAGAAAAAAATTCTTCAAATTTGCTCTGTGGTGCTTTGGTCACTTATGAAAACATGGTTGCTCACCTGGGGTTGCGAAATTCCTTTTTCCTCTGGATGATGTAGTTCATATCCATGCCCTCTTTCACTTTCCTCTCATACAGCTTTTGAATTTTATCCTAGGGGAGAAAGATTACAGGGTGAGCCAGGATGAAAAGGAGCAGCACACCAGCTGACGACTGTACATGTGGAAAGAAGCCAACTGAACCAGTGACCTCCTTGAACAGAGCTAGGATTTCACCTTTACACCAGGGCCAAGCTGGTTAAGAGACACTTTCTCCTTTAAGGTCTGAAGTACCTTCATGAACTGTCTGATTGTAAAGGAATCATCTTTGCACTCACTGAAGGCTTTGGTCATTAAAGATCAGCCTATAAGGCACAGACGCCTCCTTCCCAGTCTGGTGTTTCCCTTTACAGCCATCGACACAGAGAAGCCAATTCTGAAATCCAGATGTTCTCCCACAACTCACAGTGACCACCAAAACCCACCTGCAGCCTCAGGTGAGCACCAGAGAAAGAGCTGCTGGGTTACACTGGCCACAGGGCAAAGCTCCTGCTCATCTGTTACCCAGGCAGAGCCAGAGCCAAGTTCTACTGGAGAACTAAACCCAGTGTGATTATCAGGAATTGCTGGGGGTGCCCACTGGCAGCCAAATGCTCTTAGGAACCATGTGCTCATAAATCCCTGCTTTGGTCCCAGTCGGATGGAATCAGCTTCTCTTTGCACATCACCCACAAGGCCCTGCCAAAATCAACTTAACTGACTCAGGCTGCAGATGTCAAGCAGTCTACTCTACAAAAAGGCTAAAAGACTTCAAATCAAACATGATTTTTTTTCTTCCTCAGCAAGATGGATGAAAGTACTTAAAAGTATTCCTACTCTGGTGATGGTGAAGGGAGCAGCAGAGGCAGCAGATTTCAGACAGAAGAGTTAAGTAGTACTGCTAAAATATCCTCAGTAATTTCTGTCGTCTTTTCTTTAGGACAGAAATTTCTCATGTACAAGAGGCACATAAAACAAGAACAGAGGCTGGGCCTTCAGTCTTTCAGGATGGGAGAAGCTGAGTCAATTTTCCTTTGTTGCTCCTGGATAAGTCACTTCATGTCTCCCTCCCTGGACAGTCAAACACAGAGCTGACTGTTGTCTAAGGGCTTGCTGCAGCCTGAATAAAGGAGGATTGTTAAGAGCTGATATGAAACTCAACAACCTTCATACAAGTTTTCATCAGGTTGTCACAAAATCAGCAAGAGGAAATTACATGATCTCCACGTCCAGCACAGACGTTGTGAGGTTTGAAGGAATAACTGCAAAAAGGGGGATTTGGGGAGTAGAAATGATTGAACAGGTGTTCCCTTTTATCCCCTCCCCATGGAGTAGCAATAAGGTTCCCAAAGTCCACACATGGGCAACTACTCAGTCAACTTTATAATAAGAAATCCTCCCTTTGGCAGAGTTCACAATACAGTTCATCAGAGGAAAAATCTGACAAAAGAGCAAACCACCAGTGAAAAGCCCAGAACATTTTGCATCTCTAAGGAACAATCCATCTCCTTGCTCAAAGTGCTCTAAGATGTGGTTTGACCTGCCAAGAGAGGACAAGCTCCCCTTTGATTTAACACACTAACTGTCAAAGAGGAAAAATTCTGCTTTATTCTGTCTCCCCTGTCAAGCTCTGTGCATTCCTCAAGTCTAACACACTCCAGTTCATTGATGTCAGAACAGTAAAATCCTCCTACAGCACTAGAGGAGGTTTGGGTGTGCCCAGGTACAGTGTGTGGAGAAGAAGAAAGCATCACCTGGCTGGTGAATCACTCTGAATCACCACTGCATGCTAGGGGCTACTTTACAGAGCAGTCCAGGAGTGATCCTTTACTTGTATTTCTGCTGGGCAGAAAATCAGAGTTAAAACTCAAATGTGTGTTAGGAGACAGCAGATGCTGCTCTTTCATTTGCACTCAATGAGGAGAACACAGAAGGTTATTGCAAACTTGGTCACTGCCATTATTTGGGTGTGCACCAGAGAAAACATGCATTTGTTGCCTCTAAGCTACCAGCCTTCCCTCTAAATGTTTACAATCCAGAGACATGTAGGTGGAAAAAGAATCCAGGCATTGCTGTCTCAACTATTCCAGTTTAGGGGATTTCGGGCCTGTATAGAAAAACAGTTTGTTCTTTGCTAGTGAGCTGAATTTGCTGAGGTAAGAGGAAAGCAGCCCTGACAGTAAACATTGCTTCTGTGTCACTGCTGGGATCAAGAGCTGCTTTAAAGCATAAGTAACCTACAGAGGCTGAAAAAAAGCTTAAAGCTACTTTGAGATTCCTAAACAAGAACTGCTGTAAAGCCTACAGCATTAACACAGTGCATTCTTAAACTCAGTGTGGTAAAACCCAGCTTTAATGCTGGAGCTTTGCCTTATGCAAAATTATTGAGCAGGGCTCCCAAATATCCCCTGAACTGCAAGTCAAAAAAAAAAAAAAAAGAAAAATGAAGTGTACTTATACCAACCTGCAATTGGTTAGAACATCTGCCAGGAGGCTCAGGAGGGATTTTGATCTCATCTGGAGACATGTTCCGCACTCTCTCTGAAAAAGAAGCTGCAGAGAGCAAACTGGGATGAGTTCTGGCACTGCTGACGGGAATTTCAGCCATAAAAGTAATTAAATTTGTTTTATGTCTTTGCCAGCATTACTCCCTCATTGGGAACCAAGGGACAAAGGTGATGAGAATGCTAACAACTGCTATTTGTCATGTTTTCAAGGCGCTGAGCAAGAAGCAACAAGCAACTAAAGAACCTAAAGGTTGGGTCACTAGAAAAGGGATATGAGGCTTGTTTTATTGATACCTCCACCCTTGGAGAGAGAATTGGACCATGCATGTGGAGGATCACTTTTATGCAGTCTGGCTCTTTGTTATTTTGGGGGAGATAATCACTTTGTGACTGTTGAGTTCAGGACATACCTGGATGAACCAAAATGGTTCCAGAAGGGAACAACGCTCCCCAAGGCTGTCAGGAGCTAACCACAAGAAATTACATTTCATCCTTAAGTTAACACTTCCTTTACAGGCACTTTGATCTTTGCTTACAGAGACAGACTATTGCTAGAAAGAACAACTCGTTCTGCAGGACTGGGAACAGCCCAGTCCAGACTGCCAGATTTCCACAGCTGTTTGTACTGGGATATACTAGCACCTGATTGCCCTGTAAAGATTAGCATACAGAGTTATCAGCAAAAGAACAGGCCACGTTTCCCCCCATTGCTTGCTACTTTCCCACTATTATGGGAAACCCAGGGAGTTTTCTGGCCAAGCCTTGGAGCAGAGATTTGTGCCCCATTTAAGCAGCTGGGATTGTTTTCAAGCATAATTTGCCCCAGGAACACATCCCAGAACTGGTCTGTAGTGGATAGGAGGCCTGAGAGCAGCACAGAAGTCACATAGACCAAGTTTTTCACATGTGCAGCTCCTCAGTTACACATTCCTCAGTAAAGCTGCCTGGGCTGCAGCTCCAGCACCCAGAGTTCAGCTCCTCTGAATAAAGGCCAGGAGGGCCCAAAGGCCAGACAAGAGTGTTGGAACTCTGGAGAGTTGAGGCTGCAGATAAACAACATCACACATGATCAGTGCTGCTACAGTTTCCACATCTTTTGTACAAATGTGAAGCTCTAAGGCCAATATTCCTTGGAGAGGCAAAGCTGGCAGGCGACCACTCACTCTATTTGATCAAGATGTTGATGAGGGTTAAATTCTTCAGCAGCTGCCAGCAACGAACAAAAAGTGTCCTTTGGCATTTACCAAGTGGGAGCCTTTATGGAAGGAGCAAAGCTTGCCAGAGCCCCGACAGAAAGGCAGGCAAAGGGAGCTCCATGACAACAAGGCATACATTTGTTACAGGTTACAGCTGCTGGTGGGATGGGGAAGCCTCTGGGTTAATTAGAGCTTCAGGAGACCCAGAAAGACAGTGGCAAAGACACAGAAGTATGTATAATACACAGCACACAAGGCTTGCTGGGAAAGGTAAAAGCTGATTAATGGCTTAAGAGGTTCACAGCATCAGCAGAAACATTAAAAAAATCTTTAAATCCAGACTTCATAAGGCAAAGAAAGCACCTGAAAAATATATTAAAAAAAAATCAAGCCGAGCTCCACATTAGACATCCCATAGGCTGCCTGTCTTTGCAGATGAACCACAGAGAAACAAAACATTTATGGGAAGGGAAACTGTGTGCTCATAAAAACTCAGGAACTCTGGGCAGGACCTCTGTTTTACCAGCAAAAAAAGTCAAAGCCATAAAAATATATTCAGCAATCCATTCAAAGCCCCCTTGAAAAAGTAATAATTTTGGAGGCAGAAGGAGCTCCCAAGGAGACAATATATTCTAATGCATGACTTTTCAGGTTTGGTGCTCATTTCTTCCTTAGTTTAAGCCTTGTGAAAACAATCCTTTATCAGCATTATGGGGGAAAGCATATTTTAATGGTTTACAAAGAACTGGAACTAAGGAATCTTTGCCTCCTGCAATCCCACCAGAGCTGGAGGCAGCTGAACACTGCCAGCAGCAAGGCAGGACATGCACCTCACAAACTGAGCACAAACTTGCAGCATTACTCAGTTATTTCATCACTTTGCAGCCAGACTGAGGTGCCACATCATTAGGAAGAAAAGGGTGAGCTGAAGGATGAGTTTAACCCCTTTGGGCTTATTTACTGTAAGGAAGTACAAATTATCCATGCCCTCCAGCAGTCCTCAAACTTGCTGCCCAAACAGACAGAATGACTGTTTCCACAGCATCTTCCCACCAGCTCTTTCCCTAGAGGAAAGGGCAGCTGAGATTATCATTCAAAATAATCCTGCGACTTGCACGTATGGCCACAGGCTCCTGAATAAAACATTTTGTGTTTTCCAAGTCCCAAGGGCAGCTTTCCTCCATCTCTACAGCCATAACTCCAGATGAACAGCTCACAACAAGGTGTGTCCTCACAGGATACATCCAACTGCTCTGTGCATCCTGTTATTCCTGCCAAGATCAAAGTTTTATTTTGACATGAGTCACAGGTAGTGACACTGGCTTCGGCCCCTAATTTGCCCTGTGATTTGCAGGCTCAGCCTAGAGGATCTCCAAGTGGGGACCTCAGGAAGTGGCTGTTGGCACAATTAATCACTCCAGGCACACCCAGATTCTGGCTCACAGTAAGTAAATATCTTCCCCAATCAGATTCTCAGTCCTGACAAAGAACTAAGGCTGTGAAGCAGATCCCATGAGTCAGATGGGGGTTCAAGAAAGCAGGGGCCACTGCCTCTGCAAGCATCCTGCTGCTAAAGAACACTGTTGCTGGTGCTTAGTCTGTGCATTCTCCTTCCACAAGCTGACCTAAAAATTAAAACTTTCATCAGCACATGCAATAGGTGTTTGTGGCTTTGTGTGCAGTCAGCACATGCACTGTGGTAAAGCAGAGATGCTCCTCTGCTCCCAGGCCATGCACAGCAGGCCAAAGCACAGGCAAATATCAGGGGGTATCTTGCAGACTCAGCACCTCAGCAGTCAGTGAAGAATATTTGCTCACCAGATCTTGGTGAGGCAGAAAACCAAATGGAAATGCTACATTTAATGTGCTTCAGTTTGAGATAGATGCATTATGTGACCTATACCCAATAGCAGGAGACAATCTGCAAAGAGGAGAGAAAGTGGCACGGTGCAAAACCTGAGCTCCATTTCCAAAAGGAAACTACTGCTCTCAGTCCAAAGGCTGTGCTGCAGACATTGTCAGAGAGCACACAGGAATTTTGTTTCCTACAGAGGGGCAGGAATGTTTTCCCAGTGCAGAGAAAACCAAAAGAACAGAACAGGAGCTGGCCGTACAGGACAAACATGGTACAGATCATGGCTCTTGGATTAACACTGCTCCCAGGTAGGATGAAGAATTCCTGCCCCTTTCAGGGGTCACTTACATGCTGTGCTTTAGGCAGCCACAAGGGATTAGAGGCAGTTCAGGTGCCAGATTGTTTCTAAAGATCACACTATGCCAAAAAACCACGGAAAGGGTGATCAGAGGGAGAAGGGTTTCCCCTGGAGACGTGCAAACCGCTGGTGCCTGGTCTCTAAAACTGCATTCCCTGGCACTCCAGTCAAGTCTGCTTGGCATAAACCAGGGTGTGGGGGGTTCTGATTTCCTGGCACCAGAACAGCCAAATCAGAGGGAAGAACTGGAGGCAACAACATGCCAGTGAGTCACCCATCCATGGAAGGACACCAGTTCCCTTTCTGCTCCGTGGGCTGAGAAATGCAGAGGGAGATCTGCCATACTTTCTGCTCTTATGAACAGTGACTTTGTGCTCAGATACCCGAAGAGCTGGAGAGAACATTTCTTACAATCCAAAAGGTAAACAACCATGCTGCAAAGAACTTCGGGGCAAAAAATCCCACATCCTAAAAGTATTATTTTGCAAGGCTGCAGGACACAGCAAATGCAATGTCCTGGCAGCACCATGAACTCTTCAGAGTGGTACAAAAAACCCAAAAGGACAATGCTGATGTAGAAATCTATGAAGATACACTTCACACATATTTCCTTCTCAATCACGGGGATGAAACCTTCCCTCTCATTCTGTCAGCCATTGATTATGTGATCACTACTTTGTCATAAGTCAGGACAACCATGCCCTTCCCAGCTGCTCATCCCTACTGTTTTCTTTGTGCCAATTCCAGTGCTCACCTAGCATGCACTAAATACATCAGGGAATGGATCCAGCTGGAAGCCTCACAGGAAAAAAAAAAAAAAAGAAACAACAAAAAAAAGAGCAGTGAAGATGGATCCCAGCTGGCTCCCACTTGCAGAGCTGCTCCAACCTTATTGTGCATCCGGGGGAGGTAAAACACAAACAGTGCTTTTGGCAGGAGCCTACATTTATTTAATACTCAAGCAACTGCACAATCACAGACTTTAATAAAGGTGATGCTGAAAAATGTAAGGTTATCTTCTGAGAAGGGCAGGCCTGCAAGTTTCTAATGCAAAAAGCAGTTGTGAAAAACTGTCTAGAGGAGGACCTTGACTTCCACATATTCATAGACAAAACTTGAGGTGTCCGGATTGCAGCAGTGTCAGAAAATCTTGCACTTTTTCCATTAAAGAATTTTAACTGTGAAAGTCCAAGTTTCCAGAAAGGGAGTGGTTCTTACGTTACTCCAACTGTAAGTCTCTTGCAACAGTTCCTTTTCAACTAGATAAGATATGGTCTAATGGAACAGACCTACAGAATCCAGCATGGCAAGTATGCTGACCTCTAATAACCTGGTTCAGCACAAAGCCAGCCTGCACACTGCTGTTGGGAAAGGATATTAAAGGTAAGATTGCAGATGATGCCTTAGGATTTAACTTCTACATTTTTCAAATCCTGTACTGCTAGTGTAACTCTGAAGTTTCCTGTAGCTTGTTAAGTGCTGTTCTCTTATGCTAAGATAGACATAACAGAACCTCTTTAGCTCATTCTCCAAGGACACCCAGACCAAGAACTGTAAACCATCATCTTGGGGAAAGGGGGGCAAGCTTGGGGAAATTCCATCCTTGGCTGGGTTCTGCTTGGTGAATTGATGCTGATATCAAAGTGGGAAGAACTCATGAGCTGTCATTGTCCATGTTGGGATGCACTGAGGCAGGAGCCTCTGGAGCCCAGAGTGTACCTCTGAAGGCCTTTCCAATCAATCCCTCCTTGATTCCTTTATTCCTATCTAGTGTCTGTTTCTAGGGAGCCATTTAAGGCATCACAGAGACCTCAGTCCAGGTCTCAGACTCTCCAACACTGTTCACCCACGAGCTGTGACACTACTAAGTGCTCCCTGTGCTGCTTTTAAACCCACATGCAAGTCTGGGCCATCGTGAGACAAAGAAATTCAGTTTTGGCAGTCACTGAGGGAAAAGGGGACTAACACAATTGTAATCTGAGCCTTACACCTCCACCAAGAAAGGACTTCCCACTACATTGCTTTACAACTGCACAGGTTCTCCCATATGTGAAGTAGAGAGGAAAAGGGCAGTTGGCTTCCAGGATTTTGCTGTACTTTTTACCCCAAATGCTGTTGTCTCATCCATTTTTCTAGGGTGCATTTTGAGGTGGATGAGTAGATTGGAGAAAGAGTTCTGTTGCATTTGATGATGAGATTGGTTGAAGCAATTTTGCCCTCTCAAAGCAGAAAATCCAATAGAGCAATTGCAACATCAGAGCAGGCCAACTAAAAAGGCCTTATAAATCCCAAACTTCAGTGATGGCTGCTGTGGAGTCACAGCTTAGCACCTGAGTATTTACCATCTTAATTTACATTTTATTGCTGAAATATCAAACTGATTTGAGAGATGGAGCAACTTCCAAACTCACTAGGTTTTAATTATATTACTACATGATACTACACAACTGCAGGAGGAACCTCAGGAACAGAGGGTCAGTTCAAGACAGTCAGAAATGCAATATAAAATACAGCTTCTGTGCAGCTCCAAAGAGACCAAGCAGATGATTGTATTTCAAGCTGACAACCCTGGACTCTCCAAATCTAACAATGGTGCAATAATTATAAATGAGATGTCACAAAAATCAAGTAAGTTTTAGTAACCATCAGAAAATATACAGTACCATGTCAGCAGAGCAGCTGGAAATCTCTGGCTTACATTTAAATGGGGATATTTTTGGTGTGTTTTGGAAGCCACAGGACAAAGTCATCACTCCTGGTTCCACTGGCTCTGTCTAGACAAAGCTACACTATTGGTTTTAACCTTGTCTAGAAAAACACCAACACTGTCCTTTACATATATGTTATAGACACATAATACATGAAATTATTTTCATATTTTTAGGCATGAAACCTTTCTCCCAGAAGAAAAGTTCACTGAAAATATTCAGGCAATAATCGAAACTACAACACTGCCAGGACAGAGAGCAGATGCTTTTTACAAAGTGGGACGTACAAGGTCTAACTTGTAAAAAACCTGTGAATAAATACTTCTGAGTGAACTTACCAACCAGCTCCTGAGGATCTCTTTTCTCCACTTCTGAGAATTCCTGCAAGAAAGGAGGAAGAAACAGATTTTAGTCAATTTATGCTTCCAACCTAAAAAGCTATGCTGTTCATTTGTTTAGAAATTTACAACTTTATTCTGAGACAAGAGAATAAAAATTAGAATGAAACTGAATTTATTAGATAAGAAGACAATGTCTAGACCATGAAAAGTCAAAGTCTAACAGGATGCTCCATTTCTTTGCAAAGCTAAATTTAATGAAAGAATTAAGGCTTTGTTTCACCAGGTCTTGGACACTGAATTCCTCTGGAATTCCACAGAAACTGCTGTACTCAAAGCCTTTCCTCAAAACAGATCAAACCACAGATTCTTCATTTTTGGTGACTGGCCCTGGGCACCAACCAGGAGTTAGTGTTTTAGAGCACAGTTAGGTAAACACAGGCTGGATGAGCCCACAGGAAACTCCTTTAGTCCTGCAAGTGCTGACCACACGCCTGTGCAACCCCGAGTGCTCTGAGCAGGGTCAGCCTCGTGCATTCCCCACAGGAATGTGACAACAGCCCAGCTGCTCCCAGAGCCAGAACACAGAGACTTCAGGGCAGCACCTGATCAGCCTCTGCAGCCTCCCAGGGCTCTGCAGGCTCCCAGGCTGCAGAGGTTTGCCAGATGTATGTGTGGTGCTAAATTAATCTCTGTCACTGTGCCATGCAGAGCTTTGGCTGACAAACCCTCTCCAAACCAAAGTGCCAGGGAGTGTGGTGGTGATGCACATCCTGCATTCCTGTTTTAGAAGGATGATCCCAATATCACTTCTCTTGCTGCTGCTTTCCAGGAGTAATAGAGCCAACCTGCTCTACCAGAGACTCAAGGGCATCCTCCACTGGCTTGCAGTGTTCTCTTTGGAATCTCCACACAGCTAATCCTTCCCTAGTTACAGAAATTAAGGACACTTCACTCACAGATGCTTGCAGCACAGTGTGCTGAGCACGAGGCATTATGCAGGACAACATTCTTAAATATGGTTCCACCATACTATGACCAACATTCAAATATTTTGGTGCTTCTGGGAAATCTCAGGAGAGTCCTGAGTGATATCAAGTTAGGCACAAATAAAGTTTCTGAAACAGTCCCAGCTGTATCCCAGCATTGCCCTCTCCCCCTGCCTCCCTCCCAAAGACCTTTTGTGACTCACTGGACTGTTTGTCCAAAATTCCTCCGTGCCTCCAAACACTGAAGCCATTCATTGAACCTGACAGTGACAGAATGCTGCCTCCTTGCTGCTTGGTAACCGCTCCCTGACCCCCTCCTTTTCTCCATTTCCAGTCAGGTGAGATGTGCATCAGGTGAGGAGAGAGCAGTGAGGTTGCCAAGCCAGATGTGACAACAACATGTGCCAAACTCACTCTGAAAATCCACCCATTTTCAGAGAAGCCAAAGCCCTCTGAAAGCAGAAAAACAAATTCTTTGTGTGGCACTAACTGCTACAGGGCACTTTTTTATAGCCATTCATGGAAGACAAAAAAAAGAAAAGAAAAGAAAAGCACTATTTCTGCATTAGTACACTTGGATCACAGAAATACAAGGCTAAAGCTATTTTAGAAAAAGAAAGAAGTACACAGATGAACACGCATCTTCTCCCTGGCCAGCTGGCCCCAGGCCCCTCTGAGATGGGCTGAAGTGTCACAGCTCTAACCCCTCTGAGACAATGCCCTTGGTGTGTGCATCAACAGCTCTTCTCCCAGGGCCTCCAGCCGCACAGGCAGAGAAAAACTTAAACAGGAACATGACATTTCAAAGCAAAAAATTTATGCCAAAGCAGTAGCTCTCTTTGGTGAGAGGACTGGACAGGAATCCAGGGAATCCAGACTGTGTTCTCCATAAACCTACATGGATGGGGAGTTCTCAGTGAGCTTCAGGTCACCACTGGAGAAGTGGGGGCAATTCTGTGGTAACTGATGGGCTGTGAGGACAAATCCAGATGAACATGGAGGCCGGAGAAGCTCATAGAGCTGCAGATGCAAGGTAACATCTGTCCAGGCACATACAGTGACTCACCAGCAGTAAATACATGTGGTCAGGAGGCTGCTCATTCCCTTTCTGGGGAGAACTTGCTAGATGGGTAATTAAAAGTGTTTCTCACCTTGGTTTGAGACAACAAGCAAATATTTGTTGAGGTGAAAGGAGGGAACTGCTTTAGCTCCAATCTTGACTAAATTGCATCCTGCACTCTTATCTCTTGAAGGTTTTAAGCAGAACTGAGAGGGAAGAGGAAGAGACAAGCAATGTCCCTGAGCACCTCTCAATCCTTCCTCATACCCAGCCCTGCATTTATGATTCCATTATGCTTCCCATCTCCTTCTGCCCACTTGTCCTCAAAGGCAAGAGAAATAATCTCCTAAAATAACAGTATTACCAAGAAGGCACTTAAGAAACCCAGGGGCACAGCCAAATTTAGGTGCATTGGCCATGGGCTATGTGGCCCCAAGAAGGCTGCCCTCTTATCTGGACCACTAACAGGCTTGCAAGGGGTTGTGCTGCATTTCTGACCTTTCCTGAAGCTCATTTTCAAATCTTCTGTATGCCTGGAGTTAGTACTAAGCATAAGCACACAACTCTCAGGACACATGAACTAATATGCTGAGAGAGAATCTGATGGCCAAACCCTCTCCCATCATGCACCTTATATTAGACAAAGATCTCTGAAATGTCAGCTGTGTTAAACAGTACGTTGTATGAACTTCCAGAATCATCAGTAAGTTTGCCTTTACCAGAATTTTCTTCTTTAATTTGCATCCTTTGAGTTTGTCCCACTTATAACAGACTAAATCAAGCCAGTCCTATCAGGCTCCACTGTTTTCCCCTGGCCCACACTTTCCCACCACAGCCGCTCCAGCAAGTCCAGTCCCCACATCCCCAGGCCTCAGCCAAGACATCAGAGAGGCCAGAGCTATGCCAAGCAAAAGCAAACACGTTCAGCACCGATTGCAGCCACACCTCACTGCCCAGGGGATTGGAATTTTGCTTAGTGATGAGTTCCTTCGTGCCTCCACCCACTGCTCCATCCTGAAGGAGCTGGAGACATCAACATAGCTTTTCATTAACTCGGGCTGCTTTCAAACCTCTTAAATGTCTTCAGAAAACAAAGGGATGACCAACTTCTCCTACAGTGCTTGTTTGTATTTGCTCGTTTGCTGTTGAAAGCTACGAGGCAAGCGTCAACAACTTGACCAAAGTTTGGCAGATGCAAGGTTTAAGGAGTTTTGTTCAAACCTCTGATCTACTAAGGATCCAGAACAGTCTAAAACCTCCAGTGGAGCAATCACACAACAAGAACTGTTCTATACTCCCTTAGGCTAATTTAATTTTGAGACACATGATGAATACAATGAACTGATTAGGAAAGACAGCATAAAAACCACAAATCTGCAGATCTAATCTAATACCTTAAGTGGAATGAAATGGATAATCACCAAGTGGAAAAATAAGGTACAATAAACACTGAAAAGTTGCTACCTTTTGGTTATGAAAGGGAAGAAATATTTATGTGTGGATGAGAGATTTCTAAAGGAATTCCAAAAGATTTAAACAATGGAAAATTGGAAGGTAACTGAATTTTAAATAGGGAAGTTACCTAAATCCACTTAGGCAAAGGTGATCTCTCTGTAAATCACAAATACCCACTGTGTTATGTATCAGTATCACACATGAAGAGCACAAAATCAAGCAGTTGAGTAGTTCCAGCAGGAGGGATTTTAAGTCAAATCTCCCTGTCAGAGTAAATGTATGGAATTATTAGAGACTTCAAGTATCCCAGAGCTAAAGGAATGACTTTAAGGGTTCATTTCCATTTGACTTCTGAGGCCTTTCAAAAAATATCAAGGTTAATAATATCACTAGGTTAATATCACTAAGGACACCTGTACCACAGGGTTTTCACAAACAAAACCCCTGGAAATCTGTACAGAAGCAACTCTGAATTCATTTATAGCTTGACTGAGTTTAAGCAGTACTGTACTTTATCATGCACTCAGCAAGTTGATTTTCTGGCTGCCATCTACTCTGCAGCCTTGATCTCACAAGATCAACGGTTTAAGGGCCCAAAGCCAGATGGCCTCTCTCCAACAGAGCCACTGAAAGGAGTCAAGGGATGCCGTGGTCCTCCAGAGCCAAGTTGGAAGAAGTCTGGAAACACAAAGACAAGCAGGAGGGAGACTCCTTTCCCCTGATCTGGAGACTAATAAAGAGCAGACTTTGAAGAGCACAAGCTGCTATGGACAAAGTATTAAAAAAACCCCAAACTGCATCTTTTTAACATAAGTCACGATTTCTGTGCTTCCAAGTACAATCATGCACATCAGGTCACTGATAGCAGACAACACTTAATGCTATTACTAATCCTGTGTGAGTACAGGAAAAGGTTTTTCATTTTTTCCACTTTCCCAAGACAAATGTTTCTTCCAACAAGAAAGAAACCCTGGACAAGATGACTCTGCCTGCAAGAGCCAGGCTGATGAGCACCCAGAGTGCTGGTTCAGTCTTCATGCAGCATCGGCAGATAAACAGGAGCAAGATGAAGGGAGTGTGTGTACACACACAAGGGAAGTGCTGTATTTTGCCTGAAACTTTCACCTCACTGAGGTGAAATATAGACCATCTTTCAGTCCTACAGCATCTCCATCCAGTTACATAAAACCAGTGTCTGCTCAGGCTCCATGGAAAATAAAAACAACCAAACACAATCCTCACGGCATGGAACGGAGATTAAAGGAAGGAAGCAAAACAATATGAATCTGAGACTGATGAATTCCAGCTTGGACAGGCTTGGCCAGAACAGCTTTATTTAATGGAAAGAATGGAGTGACTTAAAACAATGCTCACTAAACCCTTCCTGAAACAAGATCCATAAATCCAGCACAATGCTCACATCCAACATAACTGCTGGCATTAACTGTCGCCACAAGGTACAAATTCAAGGAATTCTTGCAGAAGCAGGTGCACATGTCAGTGCAGGTGCACTTCAAACTACCAGGAGAAATGGTTCAAGAGGGAGGCAGAAAAGATACAAAACCAGACCCTGATTGCTTTAACTAAGATGCAAATTTTAAGAAGTGATGAAGTTGATGCCAGATTTGCCACTGCTCAGTTGCATTCCCAGATTTGCAGCCAACTGAATCCTGCAGCTTCATTTTTCCACTGACTTCCAGGTAATATTAAAAACAACTAGCTCACACAGTACCTCCCCCTCAACATTCTTTATTTTTTTTCAGAGAATGCTCTTGTGTTGCAGAATTTCTTCTCTCCCAACTACTTCACCTGATTGTTTGTACATAAATTTAATGCAAATTTAAACTGCCAGCCACAAAATGTACAGATCAGTCACATAATTGTCAAGCAGTGTATTAGTCTCAAGACATTGCAAAGATTTTTTCAGTACAATCCTTCCACCAGTAGCCAGGGGATCTGCTGCTGTAACAGCTGTTACAGTGGATTTCTTCAATCTGAGCAAGTGCCAGCCATCAGTTTTTGTAATTTTCCCTCCTCTCTACAATTCAGAATATCTCCTGTAGTAGAATATTTCCCAACATATCAACAGCCTCACTTGGCTGAGTATGATGGAAAGAAACTATAACTTAGCAGAAAGCATTAGAAGAGTTGTCTAAGCCAACAGCGATGATGGCCTTGCCAGAGCAAGCAGGTGAAATATCTGCATCATGCAGGGAGCAGGAGACAGACAGCCCCAAATCCTGCACTGTGCTTTTCTCCCCTCCCCTTTCTTTTCTTTTTTTAAAGGAACATGGTAGCAATTATGTTCTTGCTTTTCCTCTACAAAGACGAGAAGTGCTCATGGGAGCAGAACACCAGAAATGTCTCATTTAATATTAAAAGTGCATGACAACAACGATTTCATTTCTTGCTCCCCAGATCTGCCTGATGTTGGTGTGCACCCAGGCTGAAGGCAGCAAACAGAGTGCATGTCAAGTGCAGTTAGAGTCTGGGGAAGAGAAAGCCAGGGAACATGAGTACAATTCTTTTATTCCTCCTCCCCCCCCACCCCTTCTTTTTTTTTTCTTGTATTGTGAGAGAGGAGAATCCCAAGAGAAAGCTTGAAACGAGCACATTTCCTACAGCCATATCCTGTTTGCCAGCTCTGATACACAGCTCCAGGCAAAGTGCCCAGCACAGCATAAGAAATTTAACTAAGAAAAACCTGTAGGGACCATGATCTACATACCAAGATAAGTACAGCAGCTCAGAAAGCCACCATAGGAAAAAACCCTGATAACATCCACCCTTCAGTGACACTTACGTACAGGCTTTACAAATCTACCTGCTTTGAGATACAGTGACAGACAAAAAGGGAAGGAAGAACAAATCAAAGAGTCAATTCCTGAGACATTTCCCATAAAAATAAAGAATGTGTGTAGCTGACACTGCCTTTTACTTTTCCAGCTAAATCAAGTCTAAAAATCCACATTCATTAATG
The DNA here is from genome assembly GCA_013400515.1 of Erpornis zantholeuca. NCBI lineage: Eukaryota > Metazoa > Chordata > Aves > Passeriformes > Timaliidae > Erpornis > Erpornis zantholeuca. The sequence goes on from VZTN01012069.1 coordinate 167,382, forward strand.
AAATGAAAAAAAAAAAAAGCCACCACTGAAAAAAATCCCAAGACCTGGCAAAACATTTCAGTGAGAAAGTGCTTTAGAAAGGAAGCATTCATAGCATAAAGCCCTTAAATAGCTTCTTTGAAACTTGACTCCATTCACCTGACATATGCTATCTCAATATTTGACAAAGATTATTTGTTAGGAGTAATTTCCAGTCAAGGAACTGTGTGCCAGAACTTTTGCTTTCCATGTGGAGGTACAGTTAATAACACCTGCCTTCCAGTGGAGCCTGGTCCCAAAGCTACCTGCTTCCCTTCACAGCCCCAGGAGCACAGCAGCTCCCAGCAGCCTGCCCCTGATCTGCACAGCCCAAAATTTCTGCTTTCAAGTCACTACAGTGAAACAGAAATTCACCAGTGAAGTACCAGCAAGACATGACAAGGCTGAAGGTGTCAAGCTACTTTGATGATTTTATTTTTTACAGCTTGTTGCAGTGCAGAATCAAGTAGAAGGTGAAGGTGGGCTGTGAAAAATCTGAAGCTGGGCTGTGAAAATTCTGAAGCCTCACAGCAGCAAAGGAAAGGCTCAGGAGAGCTGACAAAATTAACTTCTTGCACAAGCTTTCTTCCCTAGTGCATAGTACTAAAAATTCTTCATGGTTTGGAGTAGAGGCAAGGTGTAAGAGCAAATATCCTCAGTGAGAAATTCACTCCTCCATGAATGGATCCCAGAGAGTTTATACAGATTTTGCTCCTTCTGTGCCCAGAACAGGGCAGCTGGAAGGAGCTATTTTCAGCTATTTGCTGGTATTTGAGGCAATGCTCCATCTGTGCTGACTGCTCAGCTTGTCTCTCTGACATGCACAGACCTGCACACTCAGAACAGCCTATTTGAGAACAGCAGCCAGAAATAATTGCAGCTACAGAGCTGGACCTGAAGAACTCAGACCTTTATCAGGTGAAATATGCGAGGGGAAGCAGCTCCAGAAAGGACTTTTCTTCAAGTTTAAAGACAAACAGAACAAGCCTGGCTCTTCTTTGGAGGAAGGCAAGCCACACCTGTGTCAATAATCCCTGGTATTTAGTACTGCAGGGAGTGAAGAGTCTGCTGCAACATGTATGCCTGGCGGGGAGGAAGGAACAAGCATGTCCACGGACATGTCTCATCTTCCAAGCAGCACCAGAGCTGGATTGAAGCCAGGAGCTCTCCAGGAGGTATTCCAGCTCCAGAGCCCGACAAGGCTGTGATCTGTCTCCCTCTCAGACAGAGATGGAGACAGGACTACATGTGGCAAGGGGCAAAATAATCCCAGATGCCAAGTGTTGTTTTGCTTCCTGCACGCAGAACAACTTTTAACTGCCTGTGATATTCTCTGGCAATAACTAAAGTTCACCCAGATAAAATGGGAACCAGGTATCAGCTGGTTTCATGTCTGGGCAGTACAGAGAACAGCATTTGCAGCTGAGTTACCTCTACTCCCCTCTAAACGCTCTGCCAAACTCTCTGGTTCTCTCTACACAGCTCTGAAAAACCATGTGTCAAATCTAAAACAAGGGAAAAACACAGAGTTGGAAGCACAGACAGCATTCTACACAGTTATATTAAAAGGAAATTAAAACACAGAAAAAGCCAAATCTGAGACTGCAGTGCTTATTACAGGCACCTTCAGGCTGTGCTCCCAGGCAATGGAATGAGTGAGGAAACAAAGCACTGCAGTTCTAACCTTGACCCCGGCCCTGGGAACTGCACAGTTCATGCTTTGAAAGTGTTTACAGAGGTATGCTCACAGCCACGCATAATGCAAGGCCATATTAAGGATAAGACTTTTCCCAAACATACTTTTCCCCTTCTTTGGAGCAAAATAATTATACTTAAGATGAAAGTTAACAACTAGGTTCAAGCATTTTTTGAGAACCTGGCTTGATGAATGTATGCTGAGTTCAGAAAAATTAATATGCCTTATCAAAATAAGAGTTAATTTCAGGGATTACGTTACTATGCACACACCCATTTACTGGATCCCAGCACTTACCACTTTTACCTTAAATTATTTTGGTATTTAAACAAACAGGTTAACGGGCAGGAAAGATAAAAACCCCACTGCAATCAAAAGCCTCTAAGTATTAGTACACACCTACACATCATAACAGTAAAATTACTTTACAGGTATGCAGGATCAATAAAAGCTAAACACAATAAAGAGCTGATGATTATCAAGAGGTGGTACTTAGACATGCTTAGAAGCACAGTACTCCTCTGAAAATTTGACAGCCTTCTGCTAGATCCCAGCTTGGCTGCCTCTCCATACAACACCTCGAGGATGCAGAAGGGACCCTTAAAACAAAACCAGGAAAGGAAAACATCAAAGTAGCCACCTGCTCTGAAAAACTACCACCATGTGTCAGGCATTCACCTGCCAAGGGAGTGGCTAATTTCTTAGCTTTCCTGCACTGGCTGGTCCTGATACAACAATCAAGGCTCAGGAGTTAATGATTTCCCTCTGGGAAAGCTCCAGGAGCCAAGCTGCAGGGCTGGGCTCTGTCCTTGATCAACACTTGCAACCGGTTTTTCATCCAGCCCTCCAATATGAAGCACAGAACCCCTCAGGTTGAGGTTTAGAGCACAAGGTCAGTATTTTAAGGTTCATTTTTCATTTTCCTACAGGGCCAGTCCATTTAGTGAGCTCTGAAAGCTTGTATCTTGTTACTGCATCGAGGCTGTAACCAGAGCCAGCCTGGCCATAGCCCAAACACCCTGAACCCCTGCAGCCCATTAACCCTGTCCTGCCACACCAGCACAACACCACAGTTCACACCCAACCCCAAACGTCCTTCAGTTTGTACCCAGGGCTCCATCAGCTGAGGAAAGGACACAAAAGAAGTAATCCAGGCTGTTAATTTCACTGTTTTAACACTGTTAAACAACAGGTTTTGTTGCCTATTTCCTTTCCCTTCAAAGCAGAAGGTTTTGTTTCTAAAGTGCTTTTAAGGCAGATGCTTGTTTACAATTGGTGACTGCTCAGGTAAAAGAGATCTTGGCCATTCACAAACCTGTCCTGTTCCAGAGCCTGAGCACATCCATCCGGATTTGATTTTTGTAAGTGCTGTTAGTTCTACCCAGATTTGAATCTCCAGCTTCCCACGAGTGCCTGAAGCACTTCGAAATGCAGTTACAGGATGCAACTGAATATATCTGAATCTGCTGCTTAAAGAGAAGGATTCTGCTTTTTACTGCAAGCACAGTGTGTTTGGGAATAACTCACAGATGCTCAGTAACATGAATTCCATGGGCCAGAAGTCTGCTCTGGAAGATGCTTCCAGGTGACTTATAAGGCTTAAATATTCTCCTCCTCCTGGCACACCTTCTTCTCCAAACAGGCATATAAAAACTTCTCTATCTCACCAAGAGTGGAGAGAAAACAGCAGTTTGACATCACAATGTTAGAACTTGGAAAGCTTATTGTGACTTGCTCCTTGGCAAAAAAATAACCCACAGGAAAGCTGCAGTCCCAAGCAGCACTTTGCATTGGCTTCCCCTCCAGTGAGGAACTAGGGCTGAACAGCCAGACAGGTGCACCTCCACCACAACCAACAAGGACAGATTCCCTGGAATCGAGAGAAAAACCTAAGACAAATATAAAATAAATGTCTTCCCAGTGGGGCTATTTGAGGCAGGCTTCAAATTCCACTCTCCCCATCATCACTTTACCAAAGAGTTTTTACATCATTCCCCACTTTCTGTCTCCTCTGACTCCACCCACAACTGACACCAATGGACCCTTCTGGAGGTTTTGTGCTGGCACTATCCAAGCACATGACGAGGCCAAACTACAGGATGGACCAGCAACGAGGAAACTGCTCCCCATGGCCTGACTCCAGGGGCCTGGTCAATTATTCAAGGTAACTCCAGGTAGTTCATTCACAATATGTACAGAAAGACAAAATACCAGAGAAAAAAAAAGAAAAAAAGAAAAAAAAAGAAAAAAAAAAAATACATCTTCAAGGCTTGAAATGAATATAATTGACTGATGAATTGCAAATTTGTTTTCTCATTCATGCATTTTAAAGGATTTACTTTCTGCTTATGGTCAGATTCAGACCTTGGAAAAGCCCTAACCATATGTAAAGAGCATAGGGTATCTATTTAAGCATGTTCCCAGGTCTCTGATGTCTCCATGAAACTGAGCAGGCACAACTACAGCACTCTGCAGGTTCAAAACAAAATTAAGGTACCCAAAAATGTTAGCAAGTTATAATCAAGGGCCTCCCTTTTTGCTGCACTTTGCATTTACAGTAACTGCCAACACTTGTTGCTGTCACAGACATTACAAGCTCCAAGCACTGAGGAGGATGGAAGAGAACACTGCCACTTGGTGGAAAAAGGGGATAGGAAACATTTGCAACTGCCTTAAGTACAAATGCTTCCACAGGGATGTTCCATCTCCCCCCATCCCAAGTGAATTTCTTAACAGCATGGCTGGTGCAGCTCCACCATTGCCCCCACAGCCACAGCCCAGCACGGCACTGGGCTGCCTCCACAGCCCCACCTTTCCCAGTGCCAGCTGGCTCTACAGCTCTGGCTTAATACTCAAAAACACCCAAATGGCCAAAGGAGACAATTCCCTTTTCCACCTGTGTTTGAAAGCATCTATTAGGGATGACATGGAAGTCTGAAACTGCTGAATTTCAGACTCAGTTCAGCTTTGCCTACCTGCCACTCTTCTCAAATCCTCACATTTCACACCACACTGAGATGGCAGGAATTGCATTTTACCTTCATTTTATTTATTTCCTTTAATTTACATTTTCAATTCTTGCAGAGCTACTATTGCACAGTCTACCAAGGTACAAAATGCTTTTTATTTTTAATACATTCATTGTTTCTTCACTTTCTGACTGAAGTGAAGTGCTGCTCTGTGGCCACATGTGGCTCTTCTCCAGAAGCACAAAATGCACCTGGACAGCAAAAAATAAAACCCACTGAAAGAAAGAGGCTTTTTAAACAGGCCAACAAGAAATGTCAGTGACATATTAAGGCAGCAGCCACACAGTTCAGTGGTAAGATTTCTGTCATGTATCATTACTCAGACAAGAGCAACTATAGCCTAATTCTGTTCTTTCTCTCTGCCAGACCTATTCTCCATTGCCCTGAAGTCCTACAGCCCTTTTAGAGAAGACAGAAATGCACTCACTTGCAACAAGGCCCTACCACACAACTTCAAAAACCTTGATTTACACCAAATTTATCTTTTAAGGAAAACCCATGTTTTTCTTTCACACTACACATTTGAATCCAGCAATTTTTACAGAAACATCTTGCTAGCAGGTTTGCCAGGGCAAAAAGGTATAAGTAGAAAAAGGATAAAAGGGGGAGATTTCCTTTCCCTCCGTTTCAAAAAAAAAAACCAACAAAAAACCCCCAACTTCTTGCAACAAGGAAAGGAGACAAATGCATTCCATTTTCAAGTGTCTGGGAGCCATTTCACACACTCAGACTTTACCAGCTGCAATGCACCTGCCAAGATTTTCAGCTGTGCATCACTATAAATCCATAAGAATACTGTGGGACCTGGAAGAAGGCATTGCTATAAAACTAATTCAAACAGAATAGCTTAAACACATCCATTTGCCTTCACCTTAGCCTATCAAAGCCCTGTGGTAAATCAAATTCTCTACAGAATTTCACTTTGCAGCACAGTCCTCCAGCTTTTGTAGCAGAGTTTAGGGACTGTGTGCATCCTTGAGAAAGCTGCTAGATAAAATAAATGCCCTTGCAATTGTTCATCACTCAGCATCCCTGACAAACAGGACTGCTTGTACTGAACTAACATAAGAATTGTAAACACATTGTCTTTAGTTTCAAATGGATTTGGTCTTTTGTCCTCCAGCTTTTACCCTGATTCATGTTCCTGTGTGCTGTTAAACACCTGCTGTTCAGCAGAAACAAGGTGTAATCCCAAGACAAAGATGATTTCAACTATTTATGATAATAGCTATTATCTAGATCAGATCTTTCACTTTTTAAATTTATCTATGACCTTTACAGAACTGCTTAATTCAGAAGGAGAGAGCTGGAGACAACCAAAGTGATTTTGACACCTTCCATGGCCTCTAAAGGCACAGGATCATTTATTCATTAAGCTGTTCTAAATGAAGAAATTACCCCAACTAACAATGGTCATACAGAATTCTGTACTGGATGCTGCACGTCCCAGATCGCTGCAAAATAGGTGAGATGCTGTCAGGAAACTTCAGATCTAATGCACAACATGACTAAATTCATGACTAAATTCACCATCATTGTGACTCAGCCTATTATCTCTTAACTACCTTTGGCAGACTAAAGTCAAAAACACAGGTTAAATCTACAAAAGGTGTGGAACTAACTACAGATCACAAATGAACACCAAGACATGCTGTTAGGACTTATTCCTCTCATACTGAGCTTCCCCCCCACCACCAGACCACACTTTCAAATACCTTTAGATCACCAGCCTCAGGTTTTTCAGTCTCTGAATCGTCATCTTCCTACAAGACAAGAATTTACAGGATTAAGCTTAAAGAGCAGGCCTGGCAAGTAACTGCACTTACAGCAAAGGGCAATCAGCAGACCAGCAGCAGTCCAAGACCCTTTCCATGGAGGGTAGTTTTGCCCCACCCACTCATAACCAGAAAACAAGTCCTACAGTCAGGGGAAGAAGTATTTGTTTGGTTTCTGAGGGTTTTTGTAGGCAAAAGCATCACTCAGTAGCAGTTGTCCCAGCAAAACTCATGCAGCTCTGGAACGCTTGGAACTAGACAACAAGAAGCAGCAGAACTGGACAAAAAAGCATTTGTCCTTTGATAATTCTGTCCCCTCCGGTTGGCAGGTGGTGACTGAAGAGGCTCTGTTCAGCAGTACCCACAGAAAAAGCAGCATTTGCAAGACCTGTGATAGTCCCAAACATCAGCAACACACACAGGACACACAGCTGGCCTGCCACCAAACCAAACATGCAGGCTTGGAGAGGATCTGGCCTAGCACCAAGTTCCAGGGATCCAGTGATCCAGCAGACACAACTTTATTGCTGGTGCAGAGCTCTCGTGCCTTGCTTGCAGATGCTGTGAACCTCCACAGAAAGGGAACACTGACCAATTTCAGGTAACGGTCTCCATTTTTAAAAATTTATTTTATGAACCAGAAATAAACCAAAGAACTGGGGAAACTTCTGCCCTGTGAGAGCTTAAAATAATGAACACAGCATTGTGTGAAAATCCACACCACATGAGCAGAAAGCTCCTGTTTGGTCCCCACTGGCAGTAAACCTGCTGTCCCCTCACTGGGCATCCCCCAGGTATCCCTAGACATAAACACATACTATGGATTCAAAACAAGTTTGAGGAGCAGAAAGTGTTCTTCATGCTCATATAACTCAGCAAAATGGCTTTTCTTCTAAACTTTCCCACAAACTCCAACATTGGCCCCAAAACAAGAACTTGCTATTTCAGCTTCAAAAAGGGAAACACAAAGTGAAATGATAGGTGCAACTGAAAGGAAAAGTCTACAAGGAATTGCTTGCCTCAGAGTAGTGGCACATGAGCCAGTTCTGACAAGGCAAGCTAGAGACTAACCACACAATAATGCCAGTAAGTTTTAATTGATTTAATTAAGATGCCTCTCCCACAGATTTGAGACATGAAACTCCTTCACTTCAGCTACTCTCCAGTTTCCCTTTCTGAAAGATGTGCATATGACAATAATTCAGTCTTGACTGTCAAGGATTAATTACCATGAGTTTGTAACTAGAAAAGGACCAAGTAACTTGGTGCTTATCACAAATGAGATTGCTCTCCCCTCTACAGTCTCTAGTACATAGATAAAAGTGATTTTCATCAAAGCAATAATGGTTGAATTACCCATGCTGCAGACAGTAACTGAAACAGCTCTCAAAAACTCCTAACCTAGCAGGGAGTAACAACATTAACAAACAAAGCAGCATTACTGAGAGCTGCCTTTGAATAAAAACAGAGGCTTTTCAGTCACAGTTAAAGTAGTTAAAATACCCCCTGAGTTATACAGAACAAAGCCCAGGGCAGCCTGAATCCACCTCTGTCACTTTGGATTTTTCAGCCTTCTGATGTTTGCATTCTTTGTAATGGTGTTTCTTACGCATTTAATGTAAACAAAGCAATGTTTCTGTAACTGTTTTTTTGTTTTCATTCTTCTACTGAGGAGGAAACAGTTGATGGACTTCTAATTTGACCAGTGTGGTTGGAGAGGAGGCAACCTCATCTTCCAATCCATGGGCATTGTCAGAAATCTATATATACCGAAGTGAAATTAAACAGTGTGCTTTTTTCTGCTCAAGAACTTGGCTCTGTGTGTGTCATTCATTTCGTGTCCTATAGTGACATACCTCATCCTGCTTTCTAAAAACAACTCCTAACTCACATGAGCTACCACCATAAGCAATGCCAAGGAAGTTTTCAAGTCTGCTCAGAAAATATTCAATGGGGAAAAACTGGAAAGTACCTTGTGCAACCTGCACTGTAACCACAAACCTATGCAAGATCCACTGGCTGACACCAGAGTGATTGATTGATCAACTGATTGTCATTACCTGAACAGCAGCTGATGATGGACAGCTGCAACCTGCACCAAAAACTGTGTATGCAATAAAGCCTCTCCATTTACAACCCCTGCACAATGCTAGCTAAACACAGCTGAGCTTGCTGGATCACACACAGGGATTTCTCTGAACTAAAGAGACCTCACTGAAAAAGAGTCTACAAGTGCTGAATATTAAAAAAGAATCACTGAAGCAGTAAAGAAGCTTTACTGCTTTCCTAAAGGAGATATTGGGGCAACAGAACAGAACTTAATGCCAGAACAAGAGACTGAAATTTCTTGGCTGCTACTTGGGCAGACAGATGGCAGAAAACAGTGTTTCCTAAGAGACTGATCTAACACACACAAAGTAGATTTCAGTGAAGAAAAGTTATAGGAGTAGCCCTGGGTTTTTGGCTGTGTGGTAGAGGAAAGAACTAGAACAGGGAGAAGATAACACAGTGGTAAGAAAAAGGTTGACAATAAAGGAGATGAGAACTTCCCTTTTTTCCCCTCCAAACTTATTGTTTCACTCCCCCAGACACAGGGCAGAACTACACATCCTTCTGTGTCATGCAGCTGCACTCACAGACTGTGAGCTTCGTGCCCTGTCCCACCACACTGTCATTATCTCAGCACTCAGATGATATCAGACACGAGCCATGCACCTGTGACAGACAAAAGCCACCCACACATAGACAGGACACTGTTACATCAAGGTAACCTGATGTAGGGAGTGGACTGAGCTACAAAAAAAAGAATAATTTAACACAGCACAGAAGTTTATTCTTTTTAATCCACCAGCTGACAGTGTGGTTGTCTTATATATCAACTATGTTTAAAGAATAGCTTTCATTTGGAGTGGCTTTTTCCCATAAAAGAGTCCAACGACACCAATAGAATAATGAGCAACACAAGCTGTGCCAAGCTGCTGATGGGTTTCAGGGCAAATGCTTTCTACTTGAAAACAAAGTGAAAAGGACTAGTGGGAAAGTGCTGAAACCCACACCAGGAGTCAGATATTCCGGGTTTCGTCATGGGTCGCTACTCGTTGTTTTATTTTTCAAAGGGAAAAGCCTCTACAACCTGTGTAAGGGATCAAGACAAGCTCCCGGAGCAGAGAGGTACTTACTGACTGCCTGCTGTTCTCATCATTCTCCTCTTCGTACCCTTCCTCGTCCCCATCCAGGCGGGTAAAGTCGTCTTCTCCGTACCCAACTGAGACCAAGCCACCTTTCTCTCCTGAGGAAGAAGAGAAAACGAAAACCATGAGGAAACGGGAGGTGATAGCGTGCGGGGCCTTCCCCCTATAGAGGGGAAAGCGCCAGGCCGGCGCGGGCCGCGCGGGCGAACCCTGGCGCCCCGGCCCGCCGCCTGCCCCGGCGCCCTGCCCGCCCTCACCCGTAGGCGCTCCCCCATCGCTCCCCGCCGTGCCGGCCTCGCTGTCCGACTCCGGGTCCGAGTCCTCGGCGTAAACTGCCAGCGAGGAGAGAACGCTCCGCTTCGCGGCCGCCATCTTCCGCCTCAGCAGGGCGCACTTCCGGCGCGCGGGGATGACGTTCACGGCGCAGTCGCCATGGCAACGCTGCCCTTCTTCCGCCCTCACCGGGCTCACGGTACGGCGGGGGGGGNNNNTTAGAGGAGAAGCCCCTCAGGGGGCTCACGGCCGGAGGAGAAAATCCTCAGCGAGGCGGAGCAGAGCGTCTGGGGATGGAGGAATGAATGGGAGAGGGGATAAAAAGTGAGCGGGCTGGCCCCTTAATTGAAACTCGTGACGTCATTTAGTGGCCGCGACAGCACCTGCCGGGTGTGGCGCGAGTGCGGAGGGTGGGGGCCGGGACAGTAACAGGGCGGAGGTGGGACAGGGGACATGGTGGGGGGCGGGAGGATACAGGCCCCTGGGAAGGAATGGGAGGGGTGGGTGAGAAGGAGCCGCGTGCCCCATGGGGAGGGGGCTGACCCAGAGTAAACATACTGGGGCCCTCTCCAGTGAGAGGGTCTGGATAAGCATCCATGAGAGACCCGAAGCAAGGGGGAGGGCGGCAGGGATGTTGTGGGGGAGCTCGTGCAGGTGGCAGTGGGTCGGGGCAGGCCTCGGGCGGAGGACGGTGGCAGCGTCCGGGTCTGGCTCAGGTTCCTGTCACCGTTCTTAGCATCCTTAGGATGAGCGGGAAGGCTCCCCCGGGCCTGGAGGGCAGGGTCCGGAAGACGCTGCAGAAGGTCTTCGGGTTCGAGTCCTTCAAGACTTCACTGCAGGAAAGTGCGACCATGGCTGTGGCAAGAGGTGAGGCTCGGCATGGGAGACGTGTGGAACATGGCTGGGTGCCCATCTCCGTGTGGGGGTGACACTGCAGGAGTTGGTACTGTGCCTGCTGTGAGCAGGCATCACCTGGACTAAGCAGGATCACCCGGCCCTCCTCTGCTCTCAGGTGGTTTTGGTGGCCCAGGAGCACGTGCTGCACACAAACTCTGCACTTCTCCTTTCATTTGTTTTGTAACATCATCACTGCATCAGCCATGGAAATGGGAACTGGTAAAGTGCGGCATTGTTGGCATCTTCTCTAGTTGTCTCTTCACACCTGCCACTGTGTTTGTGATCAGATGACATCAAACCTGTTAACATTCAGACATTTTCAGGGTAAAACTGTCCTTGTGTTAGAGACACTACCAGTAGAGGACTTGATTTCTTGGTGTAGCTGAGATCCTCAGGATCATGGGGCCGCTATGAGAAGCAGTTTTGTGCTGGTGTTGACACACACCCCAACACCCAGCTGGAGGTCGAAAGGCAGCTCACACAAACAAGCTGCCAGCTCCCCCAGCAGTGAGAATTCTCAGTGTGAATCAGAACAGTGCCCAGTTCAGTTTCCATCTATCACAACTCACTTGATAACAGAACTGCCAAAGTGGGGTTCTGTGTGCAAGATGTCCCTGCCTATTAATCTGGTGTCACTGGCACCTTCCTGGCTTTAACTGGATCCTGGTTTGTGCGGGAACAATCGCTCACTGTGGGATATTATTGATGTGGTTGAGATTTCCAACTCCTCCGGTATGAGGGACCTTTTCGGGATAAGCTTTAAGAGGGTGTGATGAAGTTCTGTCATGGGGCTGTAATGTGGTAAGTGGAGGTATGTAAAATGAGTGAAGGCAGCTTTTCTGGAGGAGATTTAGCATGAATAACTTCACTTTATCTTGGTTTCTGTGAATCTTCTGGTACTTTTGTACTGCTGCCTCTAAATGTTTACAAAGCAATCTGAGGTTCTTTGAAGGAAACCACTGCTGGCACCCGAAGTATTGCTGTGTTTTAGAATCTAAAATGAAGTGTTTCGTTGCTATGCCACCTGGTACATGCATACATGTGCTGTTCCCAAACACCCCTCCAGCCTGAGCCCCAGGAACTCCCCACCACTCAGAGGCCTTGAGCTTTGTTCTGTTGTTTTTGCAGGAGAGAAGGATGTCTTTGTGTGCATGCCCACAGGGGCAGGGAAATCCTTGTGCTACCAGCTTCCTGCAGTTCTGGCAGTGGGCATCACCATTGTCATTTCACCTCTGATTGCACTGATTCAGGTAACTGTCTCCTGTTAGCTGGGGAACAGCAGTCACGGAAGGGGTTGGGAGGCTCTGGAGGCACAGCTGCCTCTTCCTTTCTGCCCACAAGTCTCTGCTGCTGGGCTGCCTCTGGGTTCTCTTGATGTCTCAATGTGCTTTCCTTACCCTGGCACAGGTGAGGACGGCAGAGTATCTCTCATATGATACCTTCCATTTCTCTAAAAGGATGTTTTTTCCTTTAGTAATAACTTGGTGGTTTTTATAACAGGGCCTTCCTATATTTTCCCCAGACATAGGTAGCAAAGCAGAGTTAACTCATGCACCAAGAGATGGACCTTTCCCCAGAAAAAACCCTGCCCCTTTACCTATAAAGTAGTAAGTCCAGGAGTGATGAAGTTGCCTTCGAAGGCACAATTCTGCATTAAAATGTCTTTTTGTTGCAGTCAATTTGTGATGGGAAGAAGTTGGTTTAGCAGAGCTGCATAAGTAGTTTCATCTGTGAGGCTTTTTTCCCTCTATTTTGCCTTTTCCTACTGTTTCATCACCTGTTGGGAGAAACAATTCCCTGTAAGAGCAGCTGTAGCATTGCTTACACTTGTGTGGACCATTAGCACTGCCTGACATCTGGTGCTGCAGGCTGCTGGTTTGGGGTTTGTTATTTGGGGAATTATTTTAACTCCTTTACAGTCTCATTGTAATACACATTAAGAACTGTATCGGGCTTGATGATACTTCTCAGAAAGACATATAAAGAGTGAATTTGTTCCAAGTGTGAGGATTAAACTCCAGCATGGCCAATATTAGAAATGGAAATTAAGATATACCGTTGATAGGAGATTTACAAATAGATTGAGATGGGCTCGATGAGTCTTAGGGAAGAGAGCTGGAGTGAACCCCCAGAGTCTTCTCATCCAGCCCTGAGAAGGGGTGGCTGTGCCTGAAATGATCATGATGTATTTCAGTGTAGCCAAACTTCAAGAGTTCAGCCTGTGCAGTTTGTTACAGGGAAGGCTGAGGGGTGACTATGTGAATAGAAAACAGAAACAGATATTAAATGAATGACTGAAACCAGATATTGAATAAAATAATGGGATACCTGTTTTTCAGGACTATTCATATCCTGAAATGTTGGGTGCTAGTCAAGTGCAAGTGAGTAGGGGATAGGGAAGTGAATTTGTATGCCCAGTGTTCATCTGGATGTGATGCCATTTTTTCTTCTTGGTTTTCATGACATGATTCTCATCCATGCTTCTGGTTCTGCTGCAGTGGTGATTTGCATGATCCTTATACTTTATCCTGTCTCAGTTGTGTTAGAACATCCTTCAGTTATTTTGGAGTGAAACACTCCCTGATCTTGCAGGGTGGGAGTGTTCATTTCCCATCTGTGACAACTCCTTAGTGTAAATACTGAGATGTGTTGGTGCCTTGTTCAGCTCACGGTGCCTATGATGAGTTGTTTTGCACAGATCCCTGCTGGTGTTCCCTAGCAGCAAAAAGACTGTCTTAAAGTGCACAAAAATGCAGTTGAATGTAAAAGCTGGATGGAACTTGCAGGTGAAGAAAAAGGCATCTGGACTGTAGGTGTGTGTTGTCCTGGGATCTGATTCTGGAGGTGGAAGCTGGGGCCTCACCTGGATCTCCCTACTGATCTTACTTGGTGCTGATGACTTTCTTTACTCCCATTTGATTTTCCTTTCAATTTTGTAATTTCCCCTAGGATCAAGTGGATCATCTGCTGGCTCTGAAGATCAAAGCCTGCTCTCTGAACTCCAAGCTGTCTGCCCAGGAGAAGAAAACCATCCTGGCTGACTTGGCAAGTGAGAAGCCTCAAGTAAAACTCCTGTACCTCACCCCAGAGATGGCAGCTGCCTCTTCCTTCCAGCCAACACTGAACTCCCTGGTGTCCAGAAACCTCCTGTCCTACCTGGTCATTGATGAGGCTCACTGTGTGTCCCAGTGGGGACACGACTTCCGCCCTGACTACCTGCGCCTGGGCGCTCTGCGCACCCGCATCCCCCACACCCCCTGCGTCGCCCTGACTGCCACTGCCACCAGGCAGGTCCAGGAGGACGTGGTGGCAGCACTCAAGCTCAAGCAGCCACTTTCCACCTTTAAGACTCCTTGTTTCAGGTCTAACTTGTTCTATGATGTGCAGTTCAAAGAGCTCCTGACTGATCCGTATGCCAACTTGAAGGATTTCTGTCTGAAGGCGCTTGAAGTGAAGGGTACCACTGGGGTAGGTTTTACCTTTAGGGAAGAAAACTAAACTGGACAAAATCTACCTTAATGGTCCCTGACCATTAAGGGGTTGGTGGGGTCCTGCCAGGTCTGTGACAGGAAAGGAGGAGGTCCCAGGAAGGACTTGCTCATGTGTGTTTTCTAAATCCTCTAAAAGTGCATACGTACGTTTTTTAGTTCTTCTAAAACAGAATCTGAAGGCTGGTGTCCTCAGAAGGGGGTTAGTCTAAAAGAAAATTGATTAGGAATACAGGACAAGCATTTCCACCTTGATTTGTCACATCCTGAGTGATCATTGTGTGTTTGTGTTCTGCTCTTTTAGTGTGGCAAGGGTGAGCAGAAGTATTTGAAGTGTTAAATTTCCTGCTCTAACACTAACTCCCAAAACAACTCTCAGCAGCTCAGCTCTAACCTCTGCACCTGAGTGGGTTTCTGAAATGCTTCTTGCATTGTGCCTACTGGGAGAGGAGGAGGGGGCTGTATTTGCAGCTGTGTTGTTTGACTTCAGGCAGTGTCCTGGCCTTTGTCTCCTGGCTCCCAGGTGTACTCCGGCTGTGGCATCGTGTACTGCAGGATGAGGGATGTCTGTGACCAGCTGGCCATTGAGCTGAGCTACCGAGGGCTGAAAGCCAAGGCCTACCATGCAGGTACTGGAGTCTGCATCTCTCACTAGCTGGGAGAACTCAACTGTGCCACCTGGGTTGGGGCTACTAGAAAAGAGCTTTCTAGGCATGCTCTGCACTCTGTGTGGTGCTCACACATCAGGTCTGTGAGGTAAGTGCAGGGCCTTCACCACAATGACATTCCCTTGTCTCCAGAACTGTTGGTTTTGTTGCATCTTGCATGGCCTGAATATAAGAACTGCTTTTATCCCGGGTGGGGAGCCAGATTTTTGTCTTTGGAATAGAAACAGCTGCTGCTGACTTCTGCTTGGTCCCAGGCCAGTTTAAACACTGGGAAGAGAGGATTGTATACATCAGTCAGTTTTAGTGAGGGAGTTGGCCTGCAGTGGGGGAATGGAGGGGAAAGAAAATCCTCTTGTTTCTTTCCTTCTTGCTTGCTTCTTTTTTTTTTTTTTTTTTCTTTTTTTTTTTTTTTTTTTTTTTTTTTTTTTTTTTTTTTTTTGTTTGTTTGTTTGTTTGTGGGATTTTTTTTGGGGGTAGGGAGGAGGTTGTTTATTTTATTTTTTTGTGATGTTGTTTACTTTCTTCTTTTCTCCTTCCCAGGACTCAAGACAGCTGACAGGACTTCAGTCCAGAATGAATGGATGGAGGAGAAGATCCCTGTCATTGTTGCAACCATCAGCTTTGGAATGGGAGTAGACAAAGCAAACGTCAGGTGTGTGAGGCTGTGTTGTGCACCATCAGAGACTGAAACCTGAGCAGGGGGAAGGAAAAGTCTCAGTCTCTCTGTTACCTAATACACGTGACTCAACTGCCTGATGAACGCTTGCTTAAACCAACAAAACCAGTGCTGGAAGGTTTTTATCTTCGAAACAGCAAAACCAAACCTGTGAGGGCTTTGTAAAAATATTAAACACAAGGCAGCAGAGCTCCTCATTGCTAGTCATCCTCAAAATCAAGAAAATTGGGAGAATGCTTTTCTGCCACACCCTCCAGGGTTTCAGAAAGAGCCATCTCAGTGCAGTCACAGCTGTCTCTTTCACTTCTCTTAGTGCAATAGCTGCTGTTAAAAAGCAGTGGAAAGAAAATCTGCACCTAAAATAATTCATCCACCCTCTACTAAAATAGTCAGAGCCAGCTTTTTTTGGAGATCTCTTGCAATGCAATGGGGAAAAAATAGTCCTTCACAAACGGCAATAACCATATAAAAATACAGCTCCAGTCCAAGGACAGAAACTTTGCTCATGGTTTCCATTGCTGTTCCTCTGAGATTGCTGTCCCCATAAGGGCTCTGTGTTAGAATTCCTGCCCTGCAATATGGCTGTGCTGAGTTATTACTGCAATCACTGGAGGGATAATTCAGGTGCAGCTCAGCCAAGACCCACAACAGACTTGATCTTTAAAATCCACATAAAGAAGTTGCTCTGAACACTGTGAGAGAAGGGCAGGATATCACTGAGCCAATCCCATTAACTCACAACTGTGCCATCCCTCTGCCTGTGTCACTGTGCTGCCAGGAAACAGGACCCCATAGCAGTGACAGTTTTACTCCTTGATGCATCTTTTCAAACAGAGAAATGAGGAGTCTACTAGGACATGAATTAATGACCTGCTGAAGCCACCCTGCCCTGTCCCATGGTTATTTAAAAAGTCAAAGAAAGACTGAAATGCATAGGGCTGACTGAAAGTGAAATATAGCTGATATATGCTTGTAATCTGATTAGTTTACAAGGAATGGAGTTAAAATTACTCTTTACAGGGTTTTTTAAAAAATAACTTAAAGGACATTTTACCTAAGTGTAGTAAACAACACACTGCTGCTTAGCCTTTGCTCTGTGTTGGCAGATTTCTGAGTACTCATGCATGTTATCAAGTAAGATCAGGTCTGACAACTTCTGGGGGTGACTCTTCTGGACAAAAGGGAAAACAGAGGTGGTGTCTTTTTTTTTTTTTTTCTGATGGAATCTGCTTCTCTCTCTTCACCGTTAATTCAGTTCTGCTTAAAATTATTTATCAATTTCTTCAGCAAACTTCCTGATGGTGTTTAAATGTGTAGGGCTCTGATGCTTCCTGCTTGGCCTGTTCCTGGGCTGTTTGTGTTTGAGGAAACACGTCTGCTTGCTTTTGTCATTTAATCTTTAGCTACACCCATATGTATCATACCTGCCCTTGGGTCATGCTGGCTTTGAGGCAGACTTGAAAACATTGGCAGCATTACTGTGCTGTCAAATCCTCTCAAAACAGGTATAAGCTGAACTGCTGAATAGTCAGGTACAAGCAGGTTTAAAGCAGTCTTGCAGTGCTGTGTTGAAAACCCTCCTGCAGAGATTACATAAAATTTAGTAATGATTCTATAGTCATATTTGCTGTTTAGGAAGGTTGCCTTCATCTGAGCAGCACAGTGAGGTGGAGTTTCCCATGGAGATGTTGTGTAAGAAGTATCTTTTTAAAATCAAGTATCTAAAAATGTATTTTGTAATGATGCAGTTGTGTCCCACAAAATAAACACAACTTCTTTTTCAATGCTATATTTTATGGTAAAATCTCCCAAACTCCTTAATTCAGCGTCCTTATTCTCAGATCTGCACAGTTTGTATGCATGTTTGGGACATAAATTTGTGTGCTCGTTCCTTTCCATCCATTTGGAGTGGCATCCTGCTCACATACTCTCTAGGTGCATTTGTTTTCTTACAGCTCTGCAGCTTTCTATGTCTTGTGTGTTAAGAGGACTTAAACTTCCATGTGCAGAATCTCTAGCTGTGCTCCATCCTCTTCTCTGTCTTGCTGCCGTGTCCTTTGCTGTTGTTGATGCCCACAGAAACCACACTGGCGTGTGCAGTGCTCTTCATGTTCCCTGTTTTACCACATGCAGATTTGTTGCCCACTGGAATATTGCCAAGTCAATGGCTGGGTATTACCAGGAGTCTGGCAGAGCTGGGAGAGATGGAAAACCATCCTGCTGCCGCCTCTATTACTCAAGGAATGACCGGGATCAAGTCAGCTTCCTGATCAAGAAGGAGCTCTCTAACATCCAGGTGAGAGCTGCAGAACAGCACCCACCTGCCTGGATACACTGTCTTGGCTCTGCTCTGGTTTGCCTGCAGTAACCTCTGAATATGAAAAGATGAAATGGAATTTTCTGAGTCTAGAGCTGTCTGGAGCCCTGTTTCAAGGGATAGCAGAAGGAAGGGAAGTAGGGAAGGAAAAGGCTGCCAGAGCCAGCTCTATTAGAGAGGAATGGGTGAGCAGAAGTTGGAGCAGAGACAGGGAGGTGTCTGTACCTGTTTGCCATATTGCTCAGGTTGCAATTTGGTTGCATTTGGTCATTGCTAGAGTTACTCTATCTGTGTATATTTAAATTGAAGACTATAGTTCCTTGTCCCATCTCTTTTCAGGAAAAAAAAGGCACCTTAAAAGAGTCTGACAAAGCTATGATGACAGCTTTCGATGCCATTGTGAACTTCTGTGAGGAGCTGGGGTGAGTGCAGTTCTTTCAAACACCACTGTTAATGTAGTGGAAAACATGCCCTGTTACTCCAACAAACTGTTGTGGCTGAGATCCTGCATGTGTCCCTGAGAAATCTCTCATCACTCCCACCTCTGAGTTAACTGAGATGTTGGTCTTGGAGTCTGACCAAGTCAGGGGATGTTTAACTTCTCTGGTGATGTATTTTACAATATTCTGTCTTTGATGATGGGTTGACTTAGTTGCATTTGCTTTTGTTTAGACTCTCCTTCAGTACATCACCCATCCCTTAAGGGGACAAACAGGGAGCCATGGGATGGAAGCATTTAGATTTAATGTTTCTGTAAATCTCAGTGTCTCCACTCTGCAAAGTGTCTGTGATCCTCATTGACCTTAGAAGGACCTGATGGTGTTTAGAATGTTTCAGAAGCAGGCTCAAATTATAGATGTGCCCAATCTAAATGCAGACTAGCAACCACAACATGCCTTGTTCAGGTTTAGTTCATGCCTTGTATGCTGTAATTGTACTTATTGCTGTTGTGCAGGATAAGACATCAAAGCTATAATTTTGCCAGGAAGAAAGCAGTAGGTGTTCACTAACTGAAAATGGTCTTTGTCTTGCTTACAAGTTCTGCATTTTGTTTCTTTTTTCACAAGTGGGTCTAGGACAGCTTTTTTAGCATGAATATAACATGTGTTGCTTTTCTGGTGCCTTGGTGAGTTTGGTAAACAAACCCTGGGTTTATGGGATAGCCTTGCTAGTACTGAAGTGTGGCTTAACACTGAGCCCTGGGGCACTTGAAGGGGCACTTCTTTGCCCAAGGTCAAGGTGATGCTGTGAAGTAACTACTGGGAGACTTCTTGCTCTAAGAATTGGATCCACTTGTCTGAGCAGCTCTGCTCCTTCTGGGGTGTGTTCCCAGCTCACAGATGGCTTTTGTGGCTGGGGTTTCTATAATCATAAAATGGTTTGGGTTGGAAGGGACTTTAAAGACAACCTAGTTCAACCCCTTGCCATGGACAGGGACACTTTCCCCTAGGCCAGGTTGCTCCAAGCCCCATCCAACGTCATCCATAACTTCTCTGGGCAACCTGTAACAGTATCTCACCACCCTCAAAGTAATAATCAGAGTAAGGAATATCACATTTCAATATTTAGAAATCACACCTTTCAGACTTTTTCTTCCCTTCGTCAGCTTGATACATTCTTTCTACTGTATATCATGGGATGTGCATCCCAGAGTCACATATTGCAGCACCACTGCCTGGCTTCCCTGCTCATAACACTACAGGAGACTGAGGTGCTATGGAAAGGAAAGCCACACTACATTTCTTTTTTACATATTGAATTAATACAGTTCTACTCACTATCCAAACAGTGAAAGCAAACCTGAAACTCTGACCTTGCAAGGTTATAAATAAGAACAAATAAAGACAGACTGTGTACTGGCAAGCAAGTTTTTACATAGTGTATTTAGGCCTGAGTATGACAGGAGAACAATGGTATAAGCTGCTTTTAGAGGGTGGGTTCAAACAAAGCTTTCAGTGGTCAGAGTTTCCTGTTGTTCTTTTGGAAGGTGAAAAAAAACCCCAACCCATGTAGCTGCAGCAGCAGAAGACATCTTTATCAGTTTTAGGTGACTGACCATTTGCCACCTCTCGTTGGTGGTTTTGCTTAAAGGACATAAATCAGAGATGAGTTCACTTTGGTATTTGATGTCACAGTTCCTGCATCCAGACAGCCTCATGTATTGAGGTTGCTGTGACCTGCAGAACAGCTTGCTGGCATCAGGACACTGCTCTCGATTCAGGGAAGTCGTATGGGGAGAAATAACCAACCAGGGAGGGAGATGAGAGTTTTCTGTGAACAGCATAATCAGGTTGTACCCAGGCTGGTTCTTGCTCAGCTGTACCAAGTTTCGTGTCCCCACTTTGCTGTCTATTAGCCACCCCGTCTGTGCCTTGGAGATGTGCAGCACCCAAAGATAGCAGCAAATAAAATGAGAGCAATAAAAACAAGACAGAAGATGCAAATCACCACCAGCCCTCCAAGAGCCCAGTCACTTGCTGTAATCAGTCTCTTTAGGTCTTCCAGAACTGAGGATGCCTCTTGCTCTGGTGACATGCTGGCTTCCACCCTGCTGGGGGCAGACACCAAAAGGGTCAGGTGTTGATGTATCCTCTCCATGCCCCAAAACCAGTGCATGATGTCTGTGCCTGCAGGCATCCCCCTCCAAAAGGAGAGTCACCCTTCACAGAACTGGGAGCATAAACCAGAAGAAATACAGCTGAAGCCAGTTTAACAATCAGATCTATAGAGATGTAAAGAGGAAAAGCTTCTGTCTCTACAGTATTTTGGCAGTTAAGATTTATTTTAATTGTAGCTTATCAATATTTTAAATAATTCAATTCTCTCAAGCATCTTCGATATGAACTCTTTGTCAGCTGTACAGCCTATACATGAAAGACAAATATTCAGTGGGAGAAATTCCTTGATATATTGGAAAGATCTCTAAAAGGCAGAGTTGGGGACTTAAACTCTGAAAACACAACAGAGATTAAATGAACACTTACTTAAAAACAAACAAGCAAAAAACCCCGTCAACAATAAGCAAAGATCATGTACAACTTGTTTCTTCCATAGGGCTTAGAATGGTCCAATTATGTTAAAAAGAATAGTCCAATTATGTTAAAAAGAGTGTCCTGCTAATGGAGTTTGCTTTAGTAATGGTTTCTGCACTCAGCAATAGAAACATAAATTTTGCTCCCACAAGGAGGTCCAGTAATAAATTAAACTGGGATCTCAGTGGGTTTTACTCACTTGCTCTTTCACTGATACTTTGAATAATGACTTGGCTGTCATCTTTCTAAAGAACATTCAGCATCTCTTCGTGAGCATATTGTGGTTTTACTAAAGCTTCCTTGCTTCTCAAGGGAAAGGATGGAATATTTCTCACACTTTCTTGCAAATATGACTATGCAGATGTAATACAGGAAGAGATAGTGGTTATTTTTGAAAATTTGTTTGACTTGCTGCCTCTTATGTCTGTATCCTGAATACACGAAGGAAAATGATTAGTCCTGTAAAGTGTTTCATCCTGAACAGGTTGGATTTGCCTGAAAGTACAAGCTCACAGTTGCTGAAGTTTTTGTTTCTTTCTCAGTGGACAGATATACTTAGTTCATGGTTTGTTTTTGGGTAGTTGGCAGATCACTGTGCTCAGTCTTTAACCAACAGGGACACGGCACTTCAAAGCTGTTCTGGATTCCCTTGCCTTCTAAAAGATACGAGCTCCACAGACCCAAAGGCAGAAATGCCATGGGACTGCACACCCCAGGAAGTTCCTGTCTCTTTTGCTAACTGCAGTTCACCTCCCAGAATAGGAGAGCTGTATGACATTTTATAAATACCTTAAGCTGTTGTGGTTTGTAGTAGGTGTTTCCTTGTTGCCTCCTCTTCACCCCCTCCAAGAAATCTTGGCTTGTGGCGAGGGACCCCCTTGCTGTACCTGGAGACTTGTAGAGGTAGCCTGGAAGTTGCCTCTTTGGGCTGCAGTAAATGATTAACAGCTGATTTTCCTGCAAAGGTGTGGCTAATCTAATCAAATTAAAGGCCTTGAACCCAACTAAAAAGTCCTAATTCAGCTGTTCCTCAGACATTTCTTCTTCTCCATGGCTTTATCCCCTCTTACAGCTGTTGCAGTGCTTGTAAAAGGTGCACTGTGGCCTCTGGCTGGGGCAGGGTGTGGTAGAGAAAAGAGGGCTGTGTTTCCTGGATCCTGACTGATCTGTGTTGGAGGCTCCAGTAGGAGAGTGCCATACTTAGAGTGAGATTGTGAACAGGACTGGCCTGCAGTCCAAAATTCATTGTGACAGTTGAGGTGAATAAAGCCATTCCAGAGCATTGCACTGCTGTAAACTAAAATAAAACTATCACTTTCCTGACTGGAGACCACAGAGATGGTGCTGGAGAGAGGAGGGAGGGGAGAAGGAAGAGTGTGGTGTGTGAGAGAGAGTGTGTGTGTGTGTGCGTGTGTGTACAATGAAACTTATTTTTCACAAGCCAAGCAAATCACTTTGAAACCAGAGGGATAATGTTACAGAACAGAAGCTATTCCATTAAGTCACCAGTAGAACTTCAACGCTTCTGCCAGAGGGGCTGGACTTGCTGGCTCTTTCAGGTTCCTCAGGGAAAGAAACTATTTCAACACTTTTATCATCACTACTGAAGTAACAGTATTCCCGTGCAGTTCCTCCTGGGCTTTCCCAATATGTATGGCAGTTGCTGTGTTAGAAGCAGTCTTGCCTTGTTCTGTGGCAAGAATCTCCCTCTGCAAGCTGAAACAAGAGGATACATCCTCACTAGTGCTTCCTATAGGTGCCTATATTTGAGTGCTGATTGAAGCCAAAACACAAATGTTTGTATGAATGCTGAGCAGGGACCTGGGGACAAGCAGGTTTGTAGTCCACAGAAGCTGAAGAGCTGCAGGAAGCTGGGCACTTGCTGGCCTCTTTCAGGCTACTCTGAATGCATGCAAGGAATCAGATCAGGCAAACAACTGGCATGTCTGAATCCCAGCTGTAGGAATAGTCTATACTATTTTGTGTGATGGTACAAAATAGTCCAAAGCAGAACATTAGGCCTGTGAGGTCCAGACAAGTGTGTAGAAATTGACCCCCTCTACATGGTGGCTGCTCCTCTGCTCCAGAAAACCACCTGAATCCTTTAGAGGATTGCCTGGTTTTCTCTCCTTCCCTTTCTTCAACAGTGCTGTGTTTATTCTGTTTCTAATTCAGGAACTCGCAGTGGCCGAGATAAGACAGGAGCCATTTCTCTTGTCCCTCTGCCTGGTATCTGTCAGTGGTTTAACTTGTACCACCACTGGGAAACATGCATTTGTGGCTTTTCCTGTTGAGATAAGGCTTGGCAGCTTGTTCCCAGTGACAGCAACCTGTCAGCCCTTGGTGTGTGTCCAGCCTGCCAAGCTTCCCCCTGTCTTAGCACAGGCTGGCTCCGTGCTGCTGGAACAGCTCTCAATGGGGTGCTGTTAATGTCTGGAGCTGGCACTGTCTAGCACACACTTGGAAAGAAAGTGAGCTCTGTTCTTCCCCAGGTCTTGTGACTTAATCTAGATACAAAAACATCTGTTGAGTCTGTCTCCTGCAAAAGCGGTTCTGAGGCTTCTGATGTCCCTTTGATTGCCACTCATTTGTGAATGAAATGAGCAAAGACTTATCTGACAGGAGGTTGGTGTGATGCACCTCTGAATTGTTGCTGTGCTTGAGATTGTTAACATGCTGGTTGGCAGTGAAAGCTTTGGGACAGCCTAATAAAAACCAGCACTTTGTTAGTCTCAGTGTAACTGTGCATGCAGTAGCTCGTGCTAGTGCAGTCTGCTCTTGGCAGTTGTCAAGTTTCGTCTCAAATATTTATTTTCTAAGGAACACCCTCATTTTCTGCTGGAAAGTTTTTCTTTTTATTAATTTAAAAGCAACACTGGTAGTTTCAGAAATTTTATTTTTCTTACAACTCTTAGACTATTTACTATGTCTCTGGCTGCAGATATATTCCAATGTGCAGCAGTACAAAAACAACAAATACCTAGATCCAGTTTGTTGGCAAAAAATAAAGTGCATTAAATACATAAGAAGCTGATGTAATGTGCCTTTTACTAATATGGCTGCAGGCAACAAATACATTTCTTTGCAGAGTTTTCTTTATTTTCTGTACCTTCTGAAGTGAAAAGAGTATTTTAAAGCCCACTGTTAAAAACTTGATGATTCTGTTCTCCCTAGCTAGATGTTGGCTTTGGTAAACACACTTAGTTGTGATACAGAGGCAGAGGATGACTTCTCTAAATGCATGTAATTTTTTATGCCTTCTCACAAAGGTGGTTAGTCTCCCATTTGGAGCTGAAACACCACTCGTTCAGAGTTTACTGCAGAATGTTGGCCTTCTTGTGCTGTCCCAGTTATGGAAGTCGTGGCCTGTGCCACAGCCTTGTACGTCCATAAATCCCTTTCGGAAGTTCACCAGAGTGTAAACCAAACATACACAGTGGCTGCAGCATGGAAAAGGGATTTATATGTACTTGTTAACTCCAGCCCAACAGCCCATTCTTGGCTCTGCTCTGTCACTGTGCCTGCTGTCAGCTGCTGCACACATACCCTGAAGTGATGGTTCCTATCATGTGTCACTCCTCTGAAATGCCTCTGTGCATGCTCATAAACACACCCCTGGCATCATGTTCACGTCCACTAAAATAAACTGCACACAGTGCAGGGAGTCGGGCACACTGATCTCTCAGGTAAGGATAGGGATTCGTTCATCTCCTGCAGCTCCCATGCTCTGCAAGAACCATTCATCTGCAATAAGCAGAAGAGTATGGAGGATGGAGAGGGAGCATGTGGAGCAAAGAATGATCTAAATAAGCCATAGAATTGGTGAGTTTTTCCCTTTTGCCTTCATCTTTCTATTTACAAAGAGCATTCCACATGATCTGTTTCTTTTCTTTGGTAATTTCCCATCATTGCATCACCAATGAAATGACCTTGGGGCAGTTGTTACCAGCTGTACTCAGAGCCTCAGCTAGCACACCTGGATCAGAGGGTCCATTTGTTGTTTTCAGCAGGTATCTCAGCTAAACATGTCTCCTGCAGCAGGTTTGGCCTTGATCCACCATGACCTGAGCAATTGGACCTCCCAGTGGTGTCAGTGGGTGTTGCTAATGCCCAGCACCATCCTTCTGGATTAGCCACTGGTGGGGAGAGCGGGCAGTGCCTCTTGTGTGGCTGTGTGTGTGTCCTCTGCTTTCCTCCATGGCTCCGTGTCCCAGAGTGGATCCTCAGCTGGCCCAGCTGCAGGGCTGTCTTTGGGAAAACTGTCTCTTTTCTCAGCAATCTGTGTCTGTGCCCTCCCACCCCACACCTGCCCAGAAGAGGGAGACAGTGATGGCAAAGGAGCTTTACCTTTCTGGTCACAGTAGTGGCTGTCACAGACAGAAGGAATTCCACGCTGTGATTTCTGGTCCTCTGAGTCATGTTAATTAATATTGTTATTGCCATTTCCAGTGGGCTAGTGTGGAAGGTCATTCTCATAGCACTGAATCATGATGTCCATGCATGTCCTTGATAGCAGGTTGTGTCACTTCATGAATGGGCAGCTGGGCGGACTCGGCTCTTCTTGTCAGGGCGTCCATCACAGCCACAGCAGCCGTAGCAGCAGCAACTGCAGGCAATGATCGTGAGCACCAGCACAGTAGCTGGAAAGAGAAACAAAGGATATTGCTTCATAGCATAGGAGCAGTCCTTGCAGAATAACCCTATGTCTCCAAGTTGTTTGATGAGCAGGAAAATGAGCAAGGCCTGGTTTCTTGAGAATATTTTTTGCCTTATATCCCCACCTTCCTCCTCCTAAGTTCCTGCTCCTTTGTACTGGTTTTTCATTTAATCTGGACAATCATTACCAGGCATTTCAAGACCTTAAGAGGTACATACCAAACCATGTGAGGGTTTCTTTACCCACTTAATGGGGCTGTTGTTTGGGAGCTGACATGCAGTACCTAAGCACAGCTATGTGCCTGAAAAGGATGAAAATCCAGCTCCCCCCAAAGCAACATGAGGGATTTTGATTACTCAAACTGGCAGCTGTATTTCTGAAGAGTGAGTGCAGCAGACTCTTTAAGCAGAGAGACTCATGACTGGGTTGGCTTTACTCTTCTGTATTTAGCTTGAAAAAATAAGATACTTCAAATGCAGGGGTTTGTTTCACAGAGGAGTGGGCTAACTTACTGTTCTCTACTCTAGCCAGGATGGTTGGTGTTGGCAGGGATGTGTTAGTTTATTTGGAGTAGAAAAGGATGACATGTTTGGTCCTGCTGAACATGTAAGAGTGTGAGCATGCCTCTGTGTGTGCATGTGTTCCTTTAAAGCCCGGACCTGGGCTGCCAGGTAACCAGACCTGTGGGGAACCAGCTGTGGGGATGAACCAAATAAGCAGCAGGTGTGACTTTGTGAATTCCAGCCTGGGGAGGAGTGTCCAGCTGGATGCACACCCTTTCTTTTGGCTGGAAGCAAACCCTGTCTTTGAGGAGCAGGGCCTGTCTTCCTTCCTGCTTGTTTTGCCATTGTATAAACAAACTTCATCCCCCTTGTTCCAGCAATTCTCTGTTATTTCTTCCATGTCATCCCCACACAGAGCAGCAGGAGGGATCTTGCCATTACCACAGGAGAATAAATAGCCTTATCTGAAGCATATTGTCTTCCACTGAGCCAATACAGGAATGACATTCAGAGTCTCTCTTAAGTGTCTTCTGTGGCAGGGAGATGCCCTAATACCATTTGTCATAAACTATCTCCTATGCATCAAAACATTACAGCAGCTCTGGCTTGGTTAAAATATTGCTGATTTAATTAATGTTTAAAATGGGAACTTTGGGGAAAGCTGTACTGTTGCCTGTCATGCCCTGCATCCATATAGAGGTACATGTTGAGTATTAAAAATTACCTAGGAATTAACCTGGGCCTCAGAGCACAGCCTAGAAAACAACAGCCAACACCACCAACCCACCTTCAAAGACTGTGGAGCAAGGTGCCCCCGTTGGAGAGGAGAGAAATTCTGACACCCGTTGGCCTCCACCCACAAACTCACCAATAAACAGAAGAACCACAGAAAAGCTGGCAATCTCCACTGGATCAGCCTTGGGCAGTTTCTGGAGCTTAAGGAGAAATTTCTCACCAATGGCTTGAACTTCCTTCAGAAAGTCTTCAGGAGACATTCTGTCACAACCTCTCCAGGCTTTATGCTGCAGGAGAACCAAATAGAGAATAAACCTTTTCACTGACTAATGCTAGGGAGCTGCCAGCCTTCTTATACAGCTGGTGATCACAAGGAAAACAAGTTTATCTGGTCTCAGTCCTTGTTCCCAGTAGCTAAGGTGGAGGACTATTAATTGTCTACGTGTTCTGGCACTGTTTTAATTTCAAAATCCAGCTTCAAGGGTGTTTTTGTCAACTGCATTGTTAAGCAAAGTCCAAACGGTATTTCTTCTACAAGGACACTTTTTTCAGCAGGCACGGAGTTAGGCTGGACAGTGCCTGTCCTTGGCTTTTACCCAATCAAAGTACTTTTTTTTTCCAGTTGTGCTAACTTATCCTTCCAGAAACAAATGCAATTCTAACCCAACTTAAATCCTGAATGCTGAACTCCACTGTATGTAGTATTCAGTTGTTTCTTACTGAGTAACACGAAGTAGACTCCCTTGAAGGCTTCTTGCACTTGGAGCTACAGAACCCCCCTTCAAAAACAAAGGCATTCACTTCAACACCTCAGTGCAATACCATTAATTATGTTTTATTAACCAGTTTTACTGTATGTAATACTAAAAGTTAAAGTGTGCATTCACTGGGGACAGCTGGATGTTTTTCAAGTCCTTACAGATGAATGCAAATTTATAAAGAAAGCTAAATGTAGGGTATTTTTCTTTTAAGCCACAGAGCAATATATATGAATTGAACAGTGCCAGTGATGAGCAAAGTAAAGCCCCTGGATCTGTAAGGGAGATATCTCCCTTGTGGAGCTAATCCCTCCTGCCCTGCTCAGTAATCTTAGGCCTTCTTTATTCTCAGAATGATCATCAGGAGCTATTGTTACTGAAAGTATTATTAGTCTAGCTAAAGTTAACGCCTCAGTTTTGTCACCAATATTTGCTATTCTTTTACCCCATGAGTAAGATTTTCGGAGGTATTGCAGCAAACTAGCGGGCATGAGACCTATGGATGTTCCATTTGGCTTCAGTCAGCAACTGGAATTGGATATTTTTGAGAAATATGCATAGTTCCACCTAAAACAAGTGTTTGGACAGGTCAACACTTGAATGGGTTATAACTCTTAGTTCATTATTGTATCAAAATGTACTGGTTTGTGTGTGTTGTAACAGTCAGCACTGGGTTTTGGGACTTGAACATTGCAATTTAATATCCTGATCTTGGTGATAATACAAAGCCAAGTGACCAGGACAGCACTTCCAGAACAAACCAGCTTGTTCCTTATTGCACATCTGGCTTGGTTACTCAAACAAATGGATGCTTGGAGTTCAGTTTTTCTAAACACACTGAGGACAGAGAGACCTTGGCTGTTTCTTTGCATGCTGGGCTTATATACTACAGTGCCAAGTTAAATTAGTTTTGTATGTTTATGCAATTGAAAAAGGGTTTTCTTTGTTCTTTTAAATCCAAGTTAAGGAATAAAAATCTGAACCAGCTGGTTTCTTAGAAATGGGGGTGGATGGAAAATGTACATCTACAGAAAGATCGCTGTGCAACTCAGGAAGGAGGCAGAGCTATGGTCTTTTGACCTGAAAAGGTCACTTTTGAGACTAGGGTTAAATACTTCTTTCCAGATGATTGCATACCCCAAGTGAGCTGCTCCAGAAATGGCTGTTTTATCCTTAGTGCTGCAGGATTCTGTGTCAGCAGGTTTTCAATTTTGTTTCCATTCCAACAGATGGTGGAGGAGGCAGAGGTGAATTGATTTGTGTTTTCTGTTCTTAGCTCTAGAAGAAAAAAGTTTTAAAAATAAAATTTCTGGCTCTAACTTTGTGAAAATGTTTGTTCCCCTTGGAGGTGTTACTCCCTGTCCAGAAGCTCTCCTCATAGGGAATTTGCTGTAAACTTCCATGCTGTGCTCTGGCCTGCACCAGAAGCAACAGGTATAAGAGCCAGGCTTGTGAGGTTTTGGTTATACAGTGTAAAATTACTGATCAGGATTGTAGAATCTTGTAGAATTGTAGAATCCTTGTGGATTAGCAAAGTGCTTAGTCTAAAATGATACAGCCTGTTTCTGTAATGGACATTCCTCTCTGCCCATGGTACCTGATCTGGAGCTAAGTAAAGGAGTTTTTATTCTAAAACTTGCAAGGAATGTTGCTTATTTACCTTGGTCTGAACTACATCAGGGACAAAGTTTGATGGTGGTGGTGCAGTGTCCAACCTATCCGTGAAGAAGCAAATGTTTTTCTGCTTGACTGCACTTTCTGCTGCTTCCAAGGGCTCTCTGCTTTGGGATTTCTGCTTCTGCAGCGAGGCAAGAGGGTGAAGAATAACATAATTCTTAAAGGAAAAAAGTAAAACTACCCCAAGAAAGCCAGTTACATTCATGGACTTCTGTATGTTCCATTCTACTTGCAATGCAAAATCTTTGTTCAGGACTAGTTTTGATGTGACCTTTTCCCAATTGATTTCATTGGAACTGAGATTTTACCCTTGAGATTAGCACAAGGGTAAGGATAGTGCTGTGTGATTTAAACCAGTTGTCTTATGCATCTGGCTGATGTACAACACAAAGGTGATGACATTAATTACAATGAGTGGAGCTGTGAGAATTAATTCCTTTTGGTTTATTATATTGTGTTCAAATAAGCTTCCAGTCACCAACAGTAGTAAAGGCCAGGTGGTGCAGGATATTGAGTTGTAGCAGTAACTGTGATGATTGTTATTAACACAGGCAAGTCTAAAGAGGTTTGAAACTTAAAGTTGTAGGCCTTAACTGACAGTTTACTTTCTAGGCCTGAAGTCCTGCTTTAGAACCTGGAAGAGCCACTCAAGTTAGTACCTCAGAGATTCTCAGTGGTTCGGAGCAAACGTAATTGTCTGCCAGTGTTTTCCTCAATTGGGAATTTCTCCTTCCTCAACATTGTCCTTCCTCAAAAGTTCACCCACTGAGGATGGGAACCCTCCAGAGCAGAGGAGACCTTGGCTGTAGGGCAGCAAAGCTAATGGAACTCATCCATGTTATGGAAAAAAAATCCTGAATGACCACAGTGCAATGTGGTCTTCATAACACATTGTCAGACTGATGTCAGGAAATTCTGCTCCACAGCTGTGGTTAGAGCTCACACGAAGTGAAAATCAGATGAGGAGATCTGGCAAGATAAAAATCTCACATAGAAAAGAAAGTAACACAGTATATCATGACAGGGAGTTTGTGACATCCTGCCGGGATGGGGTGGCAGCCTGAAATTCATGGTTTTGACTTAAGAAATAACTTGCCTCATCAGTGATGCCAGTGAAACTAGATCATCAAACCTTTCTGCCCTCCTCTATCTTGCAAGGCCCAGCAGGGGAGGGAATAAAACAAATAATTTATTTGGGGTTTATTTGTTTTTGGTGAAATAAAGGCCCATTCTGCCATGTGCCATGAGTTGTTAGCATTGGTTGAAAGGACAGAGCACAGAAATGATGCAGGGGAATGGCAAACAGCTGCAGGTGTGCTGCTCAGCTGCAAGGATTACACAACCCTGTAAAACCAAAGTGCGTGTCCTGTGTTTAGGACTTACATAGATTTAGATTCCCAGAAGGCACTAATGCAGATTCCTCTGGCTGTGCCCACTGAAGAAGGCTGTGAAAATTGCCATAAGAGCACTGAAATTATCTTTCGGAGTTGTTTTAATGGACTCGTGCTATACTGAAGCACTCAAAGAAGTTGGCTGCTCAGCCCTTTGGAGAATAAAGCCATTAAAAAGCCTCAATCTAGACATTCAAGAGAAAAGCCTCCATCAAGGTTCCTTTTTGCTGTGAACTGGCTGCATGTGGAGGCTTCTTTTTCCAAGAAAAAGAGCTTTGGGATGACTGTGTACAGTGGGATCTGACATCCCTGTCTGCCTTATGCTGGTGAGGCTGCTGTGAGTCTTTTGGAATTGCTCTACATTGATTGAGGTTTTTTGGTCTGTCCTGAACTCTGTGTGGACACAGCTGCATCCAAAGGTGAACTGTAGGGAGAGGGTGAGCTGAAATTTACTGCTGAGAATGAGACACTTGTTTACTCATAACCGTAGGGGTATTTGAGCAGCCTTTTATAGTGCAAAAGGACAAATTTAAGTTTGTGGTTTAGCCCCAGGACTGGAAGTTAGTAAATACAGGCAGTCTCTCTGGCCTGCCAGTGATGCTCCCTGGTTGTGTGACTTTGGATAAGTCATCACATCCCACTGTTGAGTGACTTCATCTCTGCAAGACAACGGAACATGGAACCACATCAGAGCTTTGTTTGTTAATTGTTGTGTGTCCAAGTTTCCAGCATGCTTGGGAATCTTTAGATAGAAAGGCAACAAGTCCCTGGTTTTGCTGCAGTTACAAACTGAACTGGTCATTCCTTTGCTCAGTGCTTCATACACTTTGTTCACTGAGCCCGTTTAGGATGGATGTAGATGAAGGTGTGGTTTCCGCTCTTGTTTGCTCCTAACCCAACCATGTTCCTCATGTTGTTCTTGCCATGATCCTGATCCACTGGTTTTACTGTGCTTGCATGGGTTTGTTGCTCTAGTAACCTATAAGTGCAGGTAAAGCTTTGGAGGGGGGAGTTTTGGGGAGAACAAGAAGCTGCCAATGCCTCTAGTCCTAATGCAGCAAGTCCCAGTGACAGTGAGTTAGCTCTCCTCCACTGCCCAGAGCATGAGTGCTCCAGAGACGTTACAAAGTAGAACCTTCCTGAAGTTCTCATAAGTAGAATGTCAGGGCAACATTCTCATTGCAGCTTTGGCTTTTTCCTAAGACTGTGGCTCTGAAGAAGCAAATGTTGTGTTGTTCTTACTCAGGCAAGTCTAATAAGTTGGTTGAAATTGGACCTTTACAAGGATGCGAAGCCTGTATGGATTGTGGGGGCTTATTTGGAAGAAAATCTTAGAAGGCAAGTCCAGCCTCATGGAACGAGGATGCTGAGCAGCCAAAGGGGAGGGGATGCTTTTTATTCTGGTCTAAAACTCTAAAATAAGGTCTGACTGTATTTGGCCACTTTCTAAAGAACATGAAGGCTTGGCCAGTTTCAAAACGTACCAGCTTTGTTCTTGATCCCTGAAATGTCCTTCTGATTTTATATGGATAAGGTCTGCAGTGCTTCCTGTTCTCAAACAATGCTGGGTTGCTAGGTGTGCCTACAGTTTGGATGCATTTTGGCATAACGTGTCATAATTCCTGCATGACTGTTTATTGTTCCAAGCTTTTAGTGTACTGCTGAGATGAAAAGGGCCATAGAAATGCAGTTGTATTATCAGTGCATGTTTTTTCCCTCATCATTGTTAATGCAGTGTTTGCTGCCATGACTGTAGTTGACCAGCCATGTGAATCTTAACTATAGTTCAGACAAGCCCATTTTTCCTAAAACAGGAGTGCACAGAGCCAGCCAGACCTATAATTCATTCCCAAGCAGATGAAAATAGTTTCCAGTATCAAGAGAATTCAGCCCTTTAACAGCACACACCCACACTGGTAAATTGTAGCTCAATGCCATGGGAGAAAAGCTCGGACTTTGTCAGTTGGTTTGGAACAGAAGGCCACACATTCCCAAGATTATAAAGCTGCCCTGCCTGGGTCACCCTTTGGCTGGGATACCCTGTCATCTCCACCACCCACTATTTGGAGATGGGTTTTGAGGCAGCACTGTAAATGTGCCTTCTCTTCCCTACAACCTAATATTAGATTAATAGAAAAAGGCACAGAATTCCCAGTTTCAGTAGCAGAGGTACCCACTGGGACACTGAGCTGGGAGTCTTTACACCTCTGCAGAGTATCCTGGTTTTTTCCAGTCCATCCCACAAACACGTCCACAAAACCCCACAAGATAATTCCTCACTACTAGGAATTTTTTAAGTGGGGAAACCAAAACACTAAGCCATCCAGTGAAAGGAAAAGGTCAATTTTAAAAATAAACGTGTAGCTCTTCTACAAGAGAACTTTTCTTAGGGTTGGTGATGCTTGAATCTCTAGCCTGAAAGTCTATTCTAATATTAGCAAAATATCCATTTCCCAGGAAGCTGACTGAGAGGTGGATGTGTGCCTGTGAAAGCCTTGTAGCAACTTCACAAACACAGTGGGATCTATCAGTAGCTGGTGTGTGAGGTCCAGCATCTGGAGGCCCTGAGAGTGCTGGAAACTCCTCTGCCTTTTAACAGCCACCTCTGTGTCCTGTCCTTGATCTCACAAGTCTCACAAATTACATGCATTTTTGAGTTTCTTGAAATATCCTGGACTAATCCTAGTGAAGATGCCACTGGAGTGTAGGAACTCAAAACCAAAAGCTGCAGCAGCTGCTGCCTCAGGAGGAGTTGTTTGGAACCTCCTCAGCTGTGGCTGTGTAGGGTAGTGGGGAGAGCCTGCGTGGAGGTGTGGGGTGGCTGCTGCTCCCCCCACGTAGCTCTCTCCCAGCCATCACAGTCCCTGCTGTCCAGTGGGTAACTCTGGCCCACTGCAGGCTCTGTGATCAGGAGTTGTCTTACAGAGAGGAGCCACTCTGTCAAACTTGGATTGTTTTGTACCTCCACTCCCACAACCACTGTTGGTTGCAGTCGGGCTGAGGCCCGTGCACTGTGACAGCTGTAACACAAGCCATGTTCTGCTTTTATGCAGACATGTGTTTCACATTGCTGTGCCTCTCCCCCCACACATGAACAGCACGGCTGTGGCTGGACAAGCCCCCAGCCAAACACACTAAGATTTTCTTTTGGCCAAGAAAACTTGGCATGTTTCTCTACCTCTTTCCCTCCTCTGCCCTTCTCCCCTCACTCCTCCCACTTTGTTTTTTTTGTTGTTATTGTTTCCCTAAACTTTGTTTTTTCACATGCTTTATTTAAGAAACTCTTTTAACTGCAACAGCCAACCTACAGAGAGTCTCCATTAGCAGGGTGGAAACTTCCCCCATCCCCTTGAGCCTTAGGGCCTGGCTGGAGGCATGTGGGTCTAAACTACTACATCTCCTCACTCAGGCAGGTCCAATTCCATGTTTGTACAACAGGTAGGTCAGAGAGACCTGCCCTCTGTTTCTCGTTAATGGAAATGGAGAGAAGTAGAAATACCTGATCATTAACATTCCTCCCTACAGGCATGTGTAGGATTGGGAAGACCTCTTTCTGTGAGAATTGGCTTTCTGATTGTGTTTGTAAATGGCTTTGCCCATGCACCTCCTGGAAGAGGCTGAGGAGTTCCAGCTCAGTGCTGGAAGCTGCAACAGCTTCCAAACAAAGAAATGAGCTTCAGATGGCAGAAAATGGGGATTTATATGGCCAGTCTCCATTACCAGCACCTCTTCCCATACCCAGCAGCAAAACAGAGATGGGAGCACAGGCTGTGGGACACCTCTGTAAAACCAAAGCTTTGACTCAATGACCTGAAATGTCTTTTTCAGCCTAAATGACTCTATGTTATATAATTTCATGTATTTAGGGGATCCTTTCCTTCCCTTCTCACTGCTTTCAAACTTGATGGTCTGGTCACTGTAAACCATAAGCTGTGTATGTGCATGAACGTGCCTCTCCAAGCAGTGGGTTCTCATGCTGCTTTGAACACTAAACCAGCATCTGTGCCTCATACACTGGCTGGATTCTTTTTTAAATGTTCTCATTAGAAACTGTGTGAAATCTTTCCGTTTATTTCTATTGGACACAGATGCTTAACTTGCACAGTGTGCTAGTTCCGCGACCAGGGTTTGTTTTCTGAGCTCTCTGCTTCGGGATTTGGGGGATAAAACTTGGCTGTAGCTGGGAGGAGCTCCGGGGAAAAGCTGTGGCTGGCACCCGTCGGGCTTCACACGCTCCTGCCTGCGCTGCCAGCTCCTCGCTAAAGGCACGCACAGCCTCGGACCCACTGCCTCGTCCTCACCGACTATTTCTGGATCAGGTCACCAGCTTATCAGGACATACATTCTGTAAGAGCACAGAAACCCGAGCAGCCGGCCTTTGTCGCCGGCAGAGGAGTTGCCGAGTCCCTCTCGGGCTCGGAGCACCGCAGGCTGCTCCTTTTGTTACAGGGCGGCTGCGGCGCAGCTCTCCGCAATCCCATTAAAAGCTTTTCTCCTGTCACCTTCGCTCCTCGGTGTCCCTGACAAGCAAAATCAGCCTCCCAAGCTCTGGTCCGTGGCTGACCGAGCAGTGGAGCTCCCCAGGCTTCAGTCCCTCGCTAAGCAGCGGAGGGTGCGCCTGACCCAACAGCAGCGATCGCTCAGCCTTACCCCGACCGCGAGCTCTTCTTCTCCTCTTGTTTTTCTTTCCGTCTTCTTAAAACTTTCACGTCATCTCTCCCCTCATCCTGGCTTGCGGCTCGCTGCTCGCTCGGCTCCTCTCTGCTCCGCTGCTGACAGCCAGCTGTTGTCTCTGCCTTTTTTTTTTTTTTTTTTTTTTTTTTTGTTGCCGGTTGTCCTGGAGATGCGAAGTTTCGTGTTACATGTGTGCCAAAGAGGGAGGGAGAGGAGCCACCGCAGGCTGAGCCAGAGCCGGTGCCAGCTCCCCGGGGCGCCCAAGGGCCGGCACTTGTTGCTGGCTTCCTCTCTGCATCTCCTCCGAGAGAGGCGTTTCCTCTTTACCTTTTCGTGACGGCTTTTTCTGGAGTGAGACTTGAATCGATTCCCTCCCTGCGATAGTTTGGGGCGATGTTAAAGCAAGCCACTTTATGCTGCCTGGTTTCCTTCCGACTCCCGGGGGAAGGAGCTTTACTCTTGTGTTCATGGAAGGAGCAGAGCAAGAACTCACAAGGGCAATCCAGCACTGTAAGAGAGACCTGCTACGGATAGGGCAGCAGGGACAATGCTGGGCCGGTGAATTTGATGCTGGGATGGTGAATTTGCTCCATGCCCTTGGCCAAGTCGTTTACTCTCTTGATGCTGAGCTTTTCACTTCTTGTGTTCTGGGAACAGCTGACTGTCACTGTCTTGTCTCAGAGGGTGAAGCTCAGGTGATGCTGAAAAGAATAGTCCTTCAGAGAGGTGCAAAATTAGAAGTTCTCATCAACCTCATTATTTGCTCTTCTATTTGATAAAGCTCATTAAGTGCCTTTTGCTCGATGACTGCATAACTAATTTGCCCTCATATGATTTCTATATATTTTTACCCTTTCACTTCACATTATTCCAAGACTTGCCGAGTTGTTTATTTCAGGGAGCATTTCTGATGAAACTGTGTACCCTTTGGCTTCTACAAGGGAATGCTTTTTTCTGGTGATTTTTTTTTTTTTTTTTTTTTTTTTTTTTTTTTTTTTTGTGGATGATCTTTTTTTTGTGTTTTTGGGNAGACGAATCTTCTTTTGGGATATGTGGCTTTGCTTCTTCTCTGATTGTCTATCTGCTTCTCCTAATTGCAGGAATAGGTCTCCTGGTTTATGTGGTGAATAAAAACAAGGACTACAAAAATGACACAGGTGCAGGCAGCTGTGTGGTCAGTTTAGCACTTTTCCGAAATGTATTGCCACAGACAAAAATGTGTTAATAAACTTGGTTGTTATTTGCTCTTCATCCCATTCCATAATCAGGGAAGGATACCTGAAGTGACATAATGGTTTTGTTTAGGCATTTTAAAGACCAAGGGTCACCTCAAACATAGTCATTTTTCGGGGTGAGGAGAGACAAATAATACAGTTGTGTATTTAAAAGATGAAATAATTTTAGGACATGAATAATAATACAGACTACCATTAATTTATGTAAATTATCTCCATCTCGTGGGCATTAGTCAGATGTTAGAAAACTGGGGAGGCTTTCCCCTCATATGGTAATGCATAACCAACTATGTTTCAGGAACTCTTGTGTTAAGCATTAATCCAGTGATTAACCCCAGCATCCCTGTTGGTAACTTTGTTCTTTGCCTTTTGACTTTAATTATAAATTTGCAATTTTAGTTTTGCAACTGAATTTCCCTTATGGCTCAACTCCTGAACACTGTTGGCTGAAGTGGGGCTGTGGCCCCGATCTGGGTAATTCTTCAGGATGAAAAAGGCAATTACAGGAGGCTGGATGGAAAGGGCTTTGCTTTACAAGCCTGATGGGTTAGAAACTGGAACTCTACATTTCAGTGAGCTCACAGCTGATCTCTGCTTCCACCAAAGCCCTCCCCTGTGGCAACTAAAGGACAGAGGTGTGTGTGGATGTCCCTCCCCAGCATAAGCCTGGTGAGCTGTGGGAGTGGGGAGAGGGCTTGTCCCTCACTGAATGCCTCAGTTAACTCTAATACAGATCAGTGCGTGCGAGGGGAACAGACATGGACTAATGAGAATGCCTGCCTGCTTTCTTTTGGGGAAACAAAAAGCTGACTTGCAGCTCGCTGACATTTCTATAGTCACGTTGCATTGGCAGACCAGGCAGCTCCAGTAGTTCTTTTGGAAAGGCAGGACAAGGGGATCGAATGTGTTGCCCCCATCGTGGTCCCCCCACCCTTCCCCTCCATGTGAAAGGAGCTCTTTGAGTGCAGGAGCAGAGTGAGTCAGTGTGGCTCTAAAGGGGATATAAAGGCATCTTTGTCGGAGCCCTCTCCAAGCTTTGGTGCCCTGCACGGTGTGGGCACCCTGCTGCAGCCCCTTACCTGGGCACTGCCAGCTCCCTGGCACTGCAGCACACTCAGGTGGGCTGGGGGACAAGAACCTGTGACCTGCTGCTGTGCTGCCTTCCAGATCAACCTCCCAGACTGTGGGAAGGAGTGAGCCAGCAGCCACTGCAGCCCCTTGCAGGATTTATTTGTGATGCTTTGGTAACATGCAGTTGTGTTCCCCCCCCCGACACACACAGACACAAGTGAAGAAGAAAACTGTCTTTGTTAGATCTCTGGCAAGTTCTGACATGCCTTAAAGGGTTTAGAATAAGAGTAAACGAAGTGTTCACTCTCTTACTTTTCCCCTCTGTGAGCCACTTCTTGCAGATGAAGCTGGTAAGCCCACTAGGGCACACCTTGGTAGAGAAGAAAAATTTCCACCTTGATCTTCCTTGTAGTAAAATAATTTTCTTCTAAAATAACTTTTATTCCCACTTGGCTGCAGGATTTGATCTCTAAATGCCTGATGAAGTAAATTTTTCTGTGTATTTATTATCAGCATTTTGACTAACATACAACCATCCAACTCTGCTGTGAAACTTTAGTTTTAAAAAGCTCCTCTAAATTCTGCCTTCTTAAAAAAAGGGGGGGAAGTAACTGCTTGATTATTCTTTGGCAAAATCAGTGTATTCCCTGGTTTAAGTTAGGGAGTGTTCTAGAAGAGAAATTACTTCCTGCCTGTATTGCTAGAGAGCATGTTGTCACCAAATTCTTTTTCATGTACCCCAAAACACTGATGTCTGCCAAAAATCTTTTGAAAATTTCTGGAAGAATCTAATCATCTTCACATGGCTGGTTTGCTAAGCCTGGTAAACCAATTGTGCAATCCTCTGTGAGCAAATGCACTGGTTTTCATGCATGTAGGACTCTGCCCAAACTTTGGCTGCTGATCTGGAGCATGTGTGAGCCCATCAAGATCCAGGCTGTGTTATCTGAATGGTGCTCCCTTGTGACCTCAGTCTGGACTCTATTTCTGGGAGTTAATTTACATTCCTGAGTCTTCAAATATATATTTCTTCACCTTCAAATCACAAATAATAAATCTAGAAACTCTTCATTGTGAGATATATAGATATACTCTGAGGTGTAATGATCATCAGGGCCTCTTTACCTTCAGCCATCCTCATAGCACATATCCTAATGGAATATATTTAGCCAATGATACAGAATTAATAACTGTATATTTCATCAACTGCTCCTTTTGCAGATCTCAAAGATCTGAAAGGGTTTAGCAGAAGAGATTAACATTGTTTTTTGTTGCATATGGGGAAGTGGAGGCAGAGAAACTTTAAGAAAGGTGCCAGGAATTCTGCTTCAGGGTTTAAACCCTGTGATTCCTGCTGGAATAGACATTCTCTGTGAAAAAACAAGACTCAAATCTTTATTTAAAGATGCCCTGTATTTGGAGGGTGGAGTTTTTGTGGATAGAAGTGGTGACCAGATGATTTTGCCTTGTATTTCCAAGCTGTCGCCACGCTGCCATAGCGAAATACTTCGGCGATGTCACCCCACCTTGTAACAAGTGCTGTGACTTCTGCAAGAACCCAGGGGCAGTGAAAAGGCAACTGGAGGCACTGGAACTGTGCAGCAACAGCTGGAGCAAAACCTGCATTGGGCCCACTGGATCCTCCCGGGATAGCTACGACCCAGAGCTGTATGAGGGCGGGAGAAGAGGCTGCAGAGGCTTCAGCAGGTCTGTACCAACGAGATTACACTCAGCTCATAGGAGCCACCAGAGAAAAGAGCATCTCCCAGCTATAGGCCCAGCCACTCCTATTTTCAGCACATGTTTCTGTGTGGATGGTATTTTCCTGTAACTTTCTGGCAGCAGCAGCTGGAATTTCATTTTCCACACACTTTGGCGGCCTCATTCACATTCGTGTCCCAGAGAGCCAAAAGCTGTTTTGACAGAGCTAAGAATTGCCCTGCACAATGTAATTGGCTCAAGAAACCAGCCTGAAATTTTTGAAAACAGCAAGTGGGCTCAGCCTGTTCATAGTCACAAGGATCAAAAATGTTCAAAATTGAGACCAAGGTGACATGGTCTGAGTTGTGCCTGATTTAGCACAACTGTCTGTGGGCCAGCAGGCCAGGGGCCACTGACAGGGCTTAGTCACCACAGAGGACGTAATGAAGTGCCAGTGTCACATTCTTCTGCAGATTGCTACATTTTCCTGTCAGGCTGACAGCAAAAGGAAGATGTGCAGTGGGAAACACGATGAATTCTGTAAAATGCTTGGCAGCGTGGAGGTGATAACTTCTCTTTCCTCTTGTTCCCTGGCAGAGTTGCAGTGATTGTGCAGCTGTGTCAGGATGAAGTTTCTCTGCTGGCACTGCCTGTGAAGCTGTGCCAGGATACACAGTGCTGTAGGCTGGCATGGCCCTCTGCTTTACCTTAAAAAGCTAGAGATTGGTATCTTTGTTCTTTGGCCAAGTCCAACTGAGTCAGAGGAAACCAGGACTTGTGACCTAAGCCTGTGTTTGGTCTCAGGACCTGAGAAGCCACAGCCAATACTGTTGTACAGAGCAGTGTTTGCTACTTGGTTTATTGAACCTTTCCACAGTCTGATTGTAGTTTTGTCTTGGAAGTTGTGATAGTCAGCAGCCCTAAAGCTCAGATTTGTGATACCTGTAAGTTTTGGCTGTGGCATCTGTGGGAGGCAATGAACTCCTGGGCTACATCTGGTGAGAATCAGCTGCTGCATTTCAGTGTATCAAAGGTGGGGATTTCCTTTATTACAGCAGCCTGTGAACAAGTGAGGCTGAGGATGCTGTGCCCTTTCTGCCATCTCTGCTCCCAGGGCAGGAGGGACTGACAGGAGTATGTGACATGAGGCAGTGACTCCTGAACCCCCTGGGAGGATCTGGCAAGCTTCTGAAATGGAGGCCTCCATTCTCAGGGCACTAGTTACATGCTATTAGTTCATGCCACTGCCTGCTAGTTTACAGGGTTAACAAATGCTGTGAATTTTTGGAGGACACTCACTGCTGTCCAGGTTAGGGAATGGCAGAGGAACTCAAAGGGAAGACTTGTTCATAAAGGATGTGGGATACATCACAGGGGTGGCTTCCCAAACTTGTCCCCCAGTTAATGCTGCAGCTACAGAAATGCTTTTTCCTCTTGCTTTCCTGCCTTATCCAGGTATGATGAGGAAGGCAGCGGGAACTGGGATGAGGACAACGAGGAGCGTCGGAAACGGGAGTGGGACAACTTCTACAAGAAACAGATGAGTCTGCGCAAAGTGAGTTGGGATCAGTTTTGAAGGGATGCACAGAGGGCTTGTTGTGATCTTGTCTGACAGCCATAACAGCTTCCTGGAACTGATGGCAGTAAATTATTTCATCTTGCTCTTGCTTGTTGTCTTTTACTTCTTGTACCTCTGCTTTTGCTGTGTTCTCCATATTCTGGGCCAGTCCCATAATAGGAAGAAAAGCAGCTTATTAGTGTGCTGGTTTCTCTGCAGTGCTAAGCAAGAGGAGCCTGATGGTTTTAATACCCTGGGTAGTAGTAAAACCAGATTTCCCTATTCAGCTTCTCCTAAATATTCTTATAGCAGAGGTGAACTTTTGGTTTTAATTCTCATTCTTTGTCTTCTTGGCCCTGTGTTGGTGCTTATTCAATGCCTTTATAACTTCAGCTTTAATTTTCCCTCTAGGAGGGATATAAAATATGTCTTTTGTGCTTCTAGATCTGCATGTGTGTAGTAGGAATGGAAATGTTTGACTGATCTTTGTTTTCTTCCAGGGCAAAGAACCAGAAAAGGAAGATTTTGTTCCTCCAAGTAAATATCTTCTTTGATTTATAATGGGTTTTCTTTGGGAGAAGAAAGTCTTGTGTTTTGCAGCTGCATGCAATTTGTACAGGATCACCACTGGAGGTATCAGTCCCTAGGCACAGAGGTCAAGCTTTTGGCTGTGAAAACTTGGCTGGAGGAGATGGATCACAGCTTAACATTGGTTGGGGTGAAGATATGGAATGCATCTTTCTGAACAACATTTCCAAATAAGAAAGAGAGAAGGAAAACTCTGTCTAACCTGACTTTGTAGTGTAGGCTATTTCTGCGGTGGTTATGCAGTAGTGACGATAATAATAATAATAATAATAATAATAATAATAATAATAATAATAATAATTGGGCTGTAAAGAAACTGCTGAAAACCTTTGCTGTTTGTAACTGTGCTGCTTGGGGCCCTGTCTGGCATGGTTGCAAAAGAACACTTGATAGGTCAGGTTATTTTATCCAGCCTGGGTTTTTTGGTTAATATTGTGGGGAGCAGAAAAGATTTGGATTTCCTAAGAGCCTTGAAGAAAACCTCTTTCTGAGGTGGGGAGATTTTGGAAAGCTGCTAGCCCTGAACTCCAAAGTAGATGTTGTCAATCAGAGAAAACATTCTAATTTTGATTTCTGCCTACTCTTTCGGAGTGTGTAGGTTCTCCAGGTAAAAAAGGTGACCACAGTGTTCCTTGGGGTGACATGCAGGGACGAGAAAGCCAGTCACTACTGGACTGGCACCTCCCCATGACAGCTGAGACATTCTCCATCAGCTCAGCCCTGCCATGGCTCCTTTCCCAAATTCCTCTCCTGTGGCAGGTGCAGACTGTCCCCTGAAGGATGCTGCCAGCAGGAGGATCTCCAAGCTCACAGTGAAGGTAAGTGATGTTGCAAAGAACAGCAAAGCTTATGTCTGCCCTGCCCTTACTCCTTCAGGGCTGGAAGTCCAAGGGGCACATCTGTAGAGCACATCTGTAGAGCACATCTGAGTATCCCATATTTCCTAGGGCCGGGAACACTGCTTGAAGATGCTGGAAGAAGCTTTGAGCAACAACCAAAAGACTCCAGCAGCAGAAGGAAAAGGGTATGAGATGAGGAAAAAGGGGTGCATACTGAGTCCCTTAACACAGGGCCTGCTCTACCCTGAGCAGAATTACATTCTCCAGGAATGCTTTTTTAACTTATTTTGTCCAAGGATATAGTTTCACTTAACAGCATCTTTCTGGCATTGATGTTGAGGATCAGATCTGAGGATTCCTGTGGCCGATGGCTGTTATCAGCTTGGTCCCAGGAGCGGCACTTCTTCCCTATCCCACAAGATGGGGATAGTGTACTTCTCAAAAGGAGCAGTGGGCAAGACTCTTGATTTAAAACCGTTTTCATCACCCTTTCCATTCTCCATCAACTCACCAGTACATCCCTTAGAACTTAATTGGAAGTTATCACTTATTCTTGCACCAGAGGGAGTGGATTTTGTACTTTCTGGGAGATACTTAAGCATTAGCGTTCCCTTTGCAGATGCAGAAGTGTGTCTTGCCAGGAATCACCCCAGCCTGTGTTTCAGGTCAGACCCTGCTGCCTGTGCAGTGCAAATGGAGTATGAAGCTTTCCGGACCAGCAAAATGGCAAACTCCTACAAAGCAGCTGTGCTAAAGAAGGTAGGGACAAACATCTCCACCTGCTGCTCCCTAGAACGTGGGAGCTCCAGGACAAATGCGGCAGAGTTCGTGTGAAGGGCAAGCTCTGTTTTGCCTCAGGTGTCTTACAAATCTTTCTTCTTGATTTTGTTTCCAGGAGGACCCAGAATCACCTTGGGTTCACATCTTTGTTTGCTTTACAGGCTCTGAAAACTTACCTAGCAGTGCAAGCTTATCCAGATATGTTCTAGCAATACAGGGATTTGGGAATTCCTCAGGCTGCTGCTGACACTAGAGAAGCCTTGGTTTAGGTTATCTGGTTGCCATCGATCTCTCTGAAGATGTTTCTGTTCTTGAGGCAGGTGCCTATCGAGGGCAGATACTTGTTTTGATACTATGGCTTTTAGTATGTACAAAGGCAGGAATACATAAAGATTTCTGGCCATTAGAGAATATTTCTGTTCTCTTTTCAGGTGGCAGAAATCAATAAAGCCTCCAAACAAGGGGAGTTGTTCTCAGTCTTTGGGTCTGGAACTGGTGGTAAGAGCAATTTGGAAACAAAATCTGTGTCTCCAGCAGAAGGGGACTTTGTCCCTGCATCCCAGGTTCCCTCGGTGAGTACTGGTGGGATAGACAGGAGGGAATGGTGTCAGTTGTCTGTCTGCCTTTTTATAAATGTATTTTGTGTCCTTTCTGTGGCCACAACTGCATATTTCTATTGTAATTGCTTTTTTCTGTCTGTCACGTTGTTATTAGTGAATATAATCTGTGTGCAGGCCCCAGCTTAAATAAGTTCTTTCTCACCTTGCTCTATCCAAGGATGCTGCCTTGTTTTCTTGGTGCTGGCCTAGGACTTCCACCTAATCCATTTCCCTCATGTCTCAGTTGATGGGTGTGATGATAAGTCATTTAGAGCTTTCCCCAGCTTACAGCTGCCCACACTGGTGTATTGTATGCAGAAACTTCATCTCCTTCCAGGGTGCTGCACACAGGGATCTCACATCCAAAATTTCTTTTTCTCCTTCTTCTTGTCTCCCCAGTTCAAACCCAAGCGTGTGGGAGCAGGATTTCCAAAGAAATCCAGCTTATTCCAGACAGCTTCAGAACTGCTGAAGATCCAGGAGGAGAGTGATGCAAACCCTGTCAAAAAAGCCTGTCCAAATGGGCAAGACAGCAGCAGCTGCAGTCTGGACTTGGACTCCAGAAACCCTGTTGTCCAGAGGAAAGAAACAGCAACCAAAGCAGGGGGTGAGAGTGCAGAGGTAGAACTACACCCAGAAAAAAAGGGGCAGCAACCCAGTCCAGACACAAAAACTGCCCTTGGGGAGAGCCCTGCTAAGAAGTCCAAACGTAGCAAGAAGCAGCAAATGCTCGCAGAAGCAGCTAAAAAGGAATCACAGGATATTTCCAAATTCTTCTCCCTCCCCAAAAGTGGCTCTAAAGCCCAAAGTTGCAGCTTATCAAAGGGAGGTGGCTGTTCTGCAAGCACACTACCTCAGGTTTCTTCTCAAAGCATGTGCCGAGACAAACCACTACCTCAGGAAAACAAAGATGACTCTGGAGATCTGACTGGGCAGTTCCAGGCAGAGAATAAAGAACTGAGAGGAACAGAAGTAACATTGATTGAGAGAGGGGAGAATTTTCAGCAGGCTGATGAATCTGAATTGCTCGAGGAA
This sequence comes from Erpornis zantholeuca, assembly GCA_013400515.1. NCBI lineage: Eukaryota > Metazoa > Chordata > Aves > Passeriformes > Timaliidae > Erpornis > Erpornis zantholeuca. The sequence goes on from VZTN01012069.1 coordinate 212,243, forward strand.
GAAATGGATGTGAAGTCCAGGTAAAATCTCTACTTCTCTGCTCTCTGTGTTGCCCAGAGCCCCATGAGCCTTATCCTGTTAGGAGGTCTTTGGTTGCTTGAGGGAGACTCTTGCTTTACCATGCAGTCTCATGGCCACTGACAGTGACTGCAGAAATATTTTCACTGTGGAATGATTACAATTGGCCTTCTCTCCACTCTTCCCAGTAGTGTTGCTGAAAATGTTGCAGAAACTGAGCTACCTGGTGTTAGGGAAGGTGACAGTGGGAAGCGGCCAGCATCAGATGAGGTGAGACTTCAATGAATGCTGATTCCTCTATTTCTTGTGCTCATCTTGTGCCAAATTTCTCACTGGGAGTGACACTCCTGCTCTGAGAGTCTTATTTATCTGGGAGGGTCCAGCTGCAGTTGCAGCAGAGAGAAGAACCTCAGTGGTATTGCATTCCTGGTGTTTCCCTGCTGCCGTCTGGGCCATGCCAGCACCTTGGGCTGCAATGGAGAGCTCCTTGTCCACTGCTTTGTTTCCTCCTCTGTGCAACTCATGTGACTGTGCCTTTGCTGGTGACTTGCCTGGAGTGAGTGTCTCCACCCCTTGAGATCTGTCACTGACTATAATTAGGGAGTTGCTTTCTCAAGGCAAGCTCACAAGCACAGGCCAGAGACACACAGGACCATTGGGAAGTGACCCCTGCTCGCAGCCTGCCTTGCCATTCAGTCTCTGCTTCTGCATTTGGCAGCTGAGGCAGCCTAGCAGCTGTCTCTGCAACACTGCAGTCTCCTCTTCCAAACTGAGCAGGAGTGTAGCTCTCCTGATGTGGCTGATTCTTCCTGAGGGGTGTATTCTGAGCAGACATCCTGAGAAATCTTTTCCAGTCAGTTTTTCCTCTGTAGGACAGAGTCTAGCAATTAGCTGCCCCTAAAGGAGCACAGGGTAGTTCTAAATGTGGTATTCTTTAAAGGGTTTTTCTCCAAGTCCCTTTGTGTGGGAAATAGTGTCTGCACAGCAAAAGGGGTTACAGAGGTTCCTACTTGGTATTCATTGAAGGGAAAGCCTGCAGGGTGCTGCAAAATTCAGCAGCTACACCTTTAGGTGGTGGCTGCTTGGAAGTGCAGTGCTGCCACAGGAGCTGATGGGTTTGGCTTTCTTCCATCCCCTCTCCAGGATATGGAAAGTCCTGCAAAAAAGCGGCTAAGGACGGTGGGAAAATCTTCAATTCTGACCCAGCCAGAAGGCAAAAGTGTTGGTCCAACAAAGAAGAAAGTGACTTTTGACTCAAATTTAACACAGTGTGATAAAGAAGGAGGCAGCAAGACCATACAGCCAGTGACCAAAAGCATGTCCCTCAAAGAGACTGCAGACATCGTTGTCAAGTATTTAACCCCATTCTACAAGGGGGGCAAATTTGCTTCCAAGGTAGGGCATAGCTCATGGTCCTCTTTAGCAGAAGGAGAGTTAACCTCTCTAGGGATCTGGGGCTCTAAGGAGGGGAAGATGATGTGGATCCCGCTTTTCATTTCCAAGTTACGTTTTGGTATGTGCTGTTTTAGTGACTCCAGGTGCAGCAGCTTCCCTCTCCCACAAAAGGGCTGGTGTGTGTTGGTCCCACATTTACTTGTGATTGTTCATATTTTCACATTAAACCCTGGCACGTTTTTAACTCCCACCTGTGGAGTAGCAGCAACTCAGGTTCAGTGCTGGTGTAGTTTCCTTGCTGTGCCCTGCAAGGCAGGACGTGTGTGCCTGGGCCTCTCCAGCACTGCAGGGCCAGCTCTGTCTGCAGGTATGTGTTCAAGCTAGGAGTGGTTTGTGCTGCAGCCAGTCTGTGCTGAGGGCAAGACAAACATGGAAAGAGTCTGGTGAGGTAACTGGTCTCTGCTTTCTGCTCTTTGTCCTCCCCAATTGTGCAGGATCTGTTTAAGGGCTTTGCCAGGCACCTGTCTCACTTACTGACCCAGGAGCAGAGCCCTGCCCGCCAAACAGGTGAGTCTGGGGTTATTTCAGTGCCAGATGGATTTGTGGCTTTAGAGGGGGCAGATGTCTTAAGTATCAACTCAAAAGATGTTTCCTCTCTTGTAGTGAAGGAGGAAGCACAGAGACTCATCAAGGAGTTTTTCCAAACAAGGCTCAGGTGTGAGAGTGAGGCAGACTGGGAGGAGCTGCAGAGCTCAGAGAGCTGATCCTTGCTGCTTGTTGGCTCTTCCTTCCTCCAGCAGCACCACCAGGGACTCTGGAAGAACTCAGCCATGGAGGGTTGTATGAGACTGAAGAAACGAGATTTATTTTTCTTTTCCCAATGCATTTTTGCTCACTTCTGTCCTTAGTGACACACACTCCCAGGGAACCAGTTTCTGTGAACTCATGGTGAGTTTTCCCAATAACTGGGGTGCTGAAACCCTCAAGGACCAAGAGGTGTGAAGTTGTACCTGCTGTGTTTGTTAGGGGCTGCTGCCTTGGATGTTCTGCACTGTCTTCAACCTCTACTCCCTGCAGCAGTCTGGGCAGGGCTCAGACTTTCCAGTTGGAACTGGAAAGGGATTTGGGATTGCACCTTGCTTTCTGAATGGCTCCTCCCCTCGCTCCCCATCTTTATTTCAGTGTCACCAATAGAAGCCTTATGCTACAAGTTCTTATGCTTTGCTCAGGGCTGCCAGTGACAATGTTTGAGTTCCTGGATGGAATATTTTCCTTTGAAGGGCAGGAAAGGAGCATTTTGTTGTTACCATGGAGGCAGTGCTTGCTTTCTAAAGGAGGAGAAACTTGGATTTTTTTTTCTTTTAATGTAAACTACTTTGTCTAGTTCTGTCTGCCCTTTAATATAAGTGGTGATACTCTTTCAGTATTAACCTCTGCAACAATTCCAGCATTTGCTTGTAATCCCTAAAGCCATATTTACTCCCTTGTGCCTCACCAAAAGTCTGCAGTACAGGGGGCAATGCTGCTGTTACAGCTGGGTAAGGTTCTGCTGTGGCCCTCAAACTGACACTGTGGTACCTCTGCTGCTATGTTTATATGGAACCTGAACCTGCTTCCCTGGCACAGGTCCTTCCTGTTGGATTTTTGTTGGGTTCTGCCTCTATTCCATACCTGCAGGGGCTGGTGGCCTCAGGCTCTAGTGCTGCCAGAGGAATCTGCAGCCTCAGAAGCTGCCCAGGGGTTTGGATCACTGTATTCCACAGATGTATTTTTTTAGATGTTCTGAAGAGTATGTGCAGAACTGACAATAAAGCAACGTTAGAACTGCTGTGGATTGTTCCTGGAAGCTTTTCTTACCACTCAGTCGCACAGACTGGCCTGAGGTACACTAAGCAGCACTCAGAGGGAAGCACCTGCCAGGGAAGATGCTGTAGCACTGGCATCAGTTCACTGGGAAGAGTCTAACTGTGTATCAGGGCTTGCATTGAGCACCCTCAGATCTGTCTCCCTTCCCTGCCAACGGTGACAACATTTTCCTCAAGCTTTGCCCATTACCTGCAGTTAAGTTTTCCCAGGTTAGATGTGAGATCTATCATACCATACCATCAAAACACCTCTGCTTATTTTATTGCAATTTCCTAAAGGGCAGTTACTTCTCAGGTCAGTAGGAGAGCTGTGGCAATAAAAATAAATTAAACATTTTTGTACAAACTGAAATGCTTCAGTATAACACAAGTTCTGTTTGGAGATGCTTCCTCCGTGGGCATGGAGCCATCATTGAAGTCTGACAGCTGCATGGCCATGACTGACTTCTTTATAGTAGAGGGGAGCATATGCATATAATTATGTCAGTGAGAAATTAATTAACAATAAACTTCCTTACCATTGCAGATCAATCTGTGCCCCAACATATGTGCTAATTGTATTATTAACACTGATCTGCTTTTCAATTAAGATGTTTTCTACAAACTCCTGCTTCACAAATCCTGCTCCAGGACTTCTCCATATCAATTCAGAGATAAAGCTGGCTCTTGGAAAACACCAGCAGCCAGTGCAGGCATTACATAGCCTCAGCTGGGCATTGGGATACACAAATCCCTGGCAAGCACCAGGCTTTGCTCATGATAATTAATTCAAAACAGAAAGGAGGAGTTGCACAGTGCAAAGCTTGAAGGCAAGTGCGTGCTTTGGGTCAGCTGCTCTTTGTTGGAACGGGCTGTGGTGTGGAGAGGCCTTTGGGGTTTCTTTAGCCACGGTGTGGATTATTTCAAGGAAGTGCTTGGGGACTGACTGGCAGGTCATGAGGGTTATGGTCACTCCATCAACAAACACTGCGGTGGCATTCTTAGAAAGCAGCTGGCCGAGGCTGTGGGTGTCTTCTGGAAGAGTTCTCTTCCAAAGACAGGTCAGGGAGCACTGATCAAGTTTAGAGAAAGGGAAACAGTGCTGTTTTCCTTGGCTATTCTGCTCCTTTCAGGCTCTAGGAGTGCAGCTCTGTTTTATCCAGGATGACTACAATCGTGTGGTACAGTTCTTTGGCCTGTCAAAACACAAACAAGCATCAATCAATTGGTCAATCAATCACTCTTTTCCCCATAAAGAGCTGCTTCCCCTAATTAACTATTCCCATAAATCACTTCCCATCATTAAATATCAGCCATGTGCTGGGACCAAGCTGCTCTTTGGAACCTGGGAAATGCAGTGTCCCCCTCCTCCTTTGGGACAGGAGAGAGGAGCAGCAGCACCATCCCTCAGCAGAGGCAGGGGAGGGCCATTTGTGAGGTGCCAGGAGGAAGCTGCAGGGCCAGGCTGATCTCACCTGTGACAGTTCCACCCACATGGCCCTGGGGCTGTCAGGGGAGCCATAGTTGAGCTCCAGGCCGGGAAGGCCCCCGTCGGAGATGGGCCTCAGGGTGCGCATCTTCTGCAGCTCCTTCAGGGGAATGACCTGGGACACCATCTGCAAAAGGGAAAAGCCACCAGCCACCCTCAGGAGCAGTCCCTACCAGTGAAACCATCTGATTCTCTCCATAAGTCGCCTCAAGAGCCAGTTGGAAGCCTAGGGAAGGTCTGGCACACAGGGTGGCGTGGATAGGATACAGGGCAGGCTCCGGCTGCTCGGCACAGCCCTGGAACTCCAACAGGGTTGGGACAGACAGGAATGTGTTCTACATTTGGGTTTACTGTGGACTGTGCTTGTTAGCATGAACGCTGGACTTACAGAAGGGCCCATGGCTGTAATGACTGTTCTGCACTCTCTTGCTTTGTGCCAGTGCTGTTGTCAGAGTGGCAGCGAGGCAGAGAAGTCCAGCCTCTTCCTGCACAAGTTCTTCTAAAAGTCAAAGTTAGTATCTGACAGACATCAGGGGAAATTGTCTGGCATACCTGGGTGGAGCCATCTACCACAATGATCTTCTCCTTGTTCACACCAAGGAAACAGGGCACAGGGACTGTGTCATCACTGATTCTCTCCACGATGAAGGTGGTGTAGCCAAAGAAAGGCAGTTTCATCACGTGCGCTAGAAGAGAGCAAAATGTGTCCTGAGGGCAGCAGCTTCCAGCCAGCAATTTACTGCACCAGACTGAGGTGATCGAAGCTGCCAGTGTTCCCAAGACTTTCTACATTAAAAAGTAAGATTGACAACATCTCCCTCCCTCCCTGGCTTCTGAGGCTCAATTCTCAGCAGCCTGAATAGATGTCCTCTCCTCTTCTGACCAGAAAACAGATGTGCAGTCAGAATACCAATTAAAACATAGCTTGTGCAGAGCTCTGAAAATCCACTGCAGACTCCTACAAGAAATGATACTTCTACCATGACCACCATGCTTAGGAACAAGTTCTAATCCACAGTGAGGGGCTGTCAGAGAATTCTATTGTCATGGCCCATTCCAGGCTCCAAGAATCATCAACAACCTCATGAATTGTCCCAGAAGTGCATTCAGAGCAGCTTCCAGAAACTAAAGCAGCATAGACTCTGAAGCAGATTTGGATGCCTCCTTACCTATGAACATGATTTTTGCATCCAGTGGCTGGAGGGGCTGCCTCGTTCTCAGCTGTGTGGCCACATGGTTCTGCAGAGCCTTGGAGCTGATGGAGGGCTGCAGGATCTTTGGAGTGTATTCCTTCAGCTCTTCCCTGTGCCAAAAAACAGATTCTAATTCATCTCCTGTCCAGCTAAAATCAAACATCAGCCAGGAGATTGAGGAAGGAGGGGATGGGGAAACACTTCTCCATTCTATGTCTGGGGACAAGGGTGAAGGGGGAGAGGAAGAGCACAACCCTGCACTGGGTAAGGTGAAAGGAAACATCAGAGACAGTGAGAGCACCCTTTTCCACAGAGAATTCAGCTGAGCATTACTGACCAGTGCATGGAGAGAAATCCCTGTTTTCTGGAGACAGCAAGAGCTCTTCAGTGACCAGCAGGGTTATGCCATTTCCCTGCTGCTGGTGCCTTAAGAGGATCTGATGGAGGCATTACCTCAACTCTGAGCCAAAGTGCATGAGGAAAGGAAGGAGTGGCAAAGTACAGCTTGGAGCTGCAGGACTGGAGGTTTCCAGTATGCAGCAACAATTTCATTCCCATTGGGCATCTCACTACAAGTTTCAGGTGTCCAGGGCTGAAACCTCTGACACTTGTGAGAGAACAAAGGAGGATTCACCCAAGCCATGAGCTCATGCCTTTGCTTCTTGGTGTAACAAACCTATGGCAATCAAGTGATCATGGCACCCTTATGGTCCTCTTTGTTCTCCAGAACTGAATGCTTCTTAATTAACCAGAGAGGACTTCCAGGTCACTCCCCATAACCCCTGTGGTGCCTGTGGCCATCAGCGAGATCCCCTCCACCACAGACATACCTGGAGGGAGCAGAGTTCTGCTGCTCCACTTTGGCCCAGTGCTGGAACACTGCCAAAAGGCCCACCTGCATCTCCATTTCTTTACTCTGGCTCAGCAGGATCCTCCCATTCAGGTAATCCCACAGCACCTGAGGGGCAGCACAGCAAAGAGGCCTTTGTTAAACCTGCCAGAGGGTACAGGCAGGCCTGGGCACTGCCAGGCTGCACAGACCCACACCCTGCCTTGCTGATAATGCAAAACAAAGGCTCTCTGAGCCTGGGGAGCTGCACAGTGTGTGGAGCAACACAGCTCCAGGCTAAGGCCACAGGCACAGAGCCCTCTGGGCATCCATAGCTTCAGAGTTTGCATGCTCCCACAAACAGCACGCAAAGCCTATCAGCCAAAGCCCTCCTGCTTTTTCAGCCCCCTTGGGATTTCCCTGTTGGCCTGAACACTACATCTGTCCCTGCTAGGGGTGGTCCTGCACTTCCTTACCTGTCCATAATGGACATCTGTGTAAATTTCGTTGTCAAAGTGCAGAGGTGTCCTCCAGATGAGCCTGCGTAAGGTCACGGTGACCAGCTTGTCCTCAAGCAGGTAGTCATGGAGATACTCCTCCAGTTTTATTGGCCTCACCATTTTACCTACATGACACAGAGAGGGTCATCCATCCCTCCTGGTGGAGAGGCTGGGACAGGAGCCTTCCTGCACACCTCAGTTCCACCCTGCCCTTAGACTCCAACCATTAGCCATTCCAAAGGGACACAGAGCCACACACCTCTTTCAGGAACAAGCAATACAGCCCCTGAGAAGGATCAGTCCTTAACCCTAATACACAGGGAAACTGCTCGAGAGGACCCTCCCAGGAGCCAGCAAGGGTGGAGGAACTATTCCAAGCAGGAGCTGTGATGCTCCCTGTTGCAGAGGCTGCTGGAAGAGACAAGCTCCATGCTGCTCTTTACTTGCCAAGATTTTTGTCGTCATGCCTGATAGCAAAGAGAACAAAGTCCTGTATCTCTTGCTGGTCACCTATTCCCATCTGCTCACAGATCTCTTGCAAGAGCTCCTTGGCCACCTGAAGCAAGGAAAGAAGGGAATGAATTCCATGACCAGGCAAGCCCAAGGGCAGGTAGACACATTATTCCTTGTGAGATAAGGGATTTCCCTGGTGTGGCTCAGAGTCCAGACCAATGATAAAATTCCCAGCTGGAAACTCACAGTGAATGTCCTGATCCTGGTGAGGTATTCCATGCCTCCAGGCATCAGCACCGCCAGCCGGCGGGCACCATGTCCCTTCTGCAAAGGACAGTGTTCAGGCAGCAACACGTGCAGGGTTCCATCAGCCCCACATGTGTTTCTCCCTCTTCTCCCTCATCCTTGCCATCCACTGCTTGTCCACAGCACCTGCCTCTTCCCTGCCTCGCTCCATGGCATTGCACTTCCCAAGCTCCTTCTATCCACATGCTCCATTTCCTCTCCTGGAACACCACCTGCCTCTGTCACACTGCACATGGCACCTCCAAGCAGCCCTCTGCCCTCTCCCTCTTCCCACCATCGCCACCTCCCTGCCCCTCCATACCAGCAGTGCCTCCATCTCCACAGGGAAAGGGAGGTGCCGACGGCCCCCGTACAGGAAGTTTTTCCGCAGGTTGCTCTGGCAGATCTTGGCTATATCTGTGAGAAAAGGAAAAAGCTCAATGTGCTGAGCCAAACAGAGAATTAAACACCATGTCCTATTGTGTTGGGTCATCCTGGATGGGTCAAATTTAACCCCTGGTCACTGCTAGGGGAGCAGAGAGACTTGACCTCACCTCCCATTCTGCCAGGACACATCCAAACCATGAGGAGCCAGCCACGGACAGTGTCCAGGACAGAGGAATGACAGGATGGGGGGAATAGATCTAGAATATTTGCTTTACAGGACACAAACAGTCTCACCATGGTGATTGCTGGATGGATCACTGCTGGCCAGCTGCAGGAACTTGGTGGCATAGGGCATCAGGATTTTAGAAGGCAGGAAGTACCCAGTGAGCAGGTTTAGGAGCAACCAGCCCCGCAGCTCGCTCTCCCTGCAGAACAGAAAGGACTGTGGGCACCTTGGGACAAGACAATTCCTGCTCTGAGCAACTCAAAGTGGGCCCTTCTGAACACCTCTGGCAGTTGGCAGAAAAGGAGGTGCCAGCCTTTGGTCAGAGGTTCCTTGTGCTGAGCAAGAGATTGATGCAGTTATTCCAATAGTGAGCAAAGAAAGGGAACAATCAAGGCCACTCTGATGCCACTGCTGCCACCTCACAGGGCAGTATGGGGCCAGTCCTTTACTGGTGCTTATAAATTTCCCATGGCTGAGAGGAGAAATCAGGGCCCTGAGCAGCACCACGACCAGGAGCCACCAGGAATGTTTACTGGTGCCCAGGTAGATCAGCAGCCAGAAATACCAGGAAAAATATCCACTGAAGTGAAAATGCCAGACCCAATGACGGGCAAAATTTCCTGAGTGCTCAGCAAAAGCTTCAGCACTGGAGCAGCTGTGGAAAACACATCATGAGGGGACACCCTCTCCCCCTGTCCTGGTGTCCCTGCAGCAGATGGCTGTGCACCCACAGGAGCTGGTGGTGCTGGTACTCACTGGTGAGGGTTGTGGGTGACTTGTTTGATGACCTGGCAGTAGATCTCATCTTGCAAATTCTCCTTCTCCTTGCACAGCTGCATCCAGAGAGGAGAAAACAGCATCAGAGAGGGGATGAGAACACCAGAGACATCCCCAGGTCATATTTGTGCCCTTCTTCTCCCAGCTTCAGAGCTCTGCCAGTTTGGCTTAAAGCTTGGGCTTTCCAGCCTCTGGTCTCCAGTGCTATTTAGGCTCAAAGAAGGAGAGAGGAGAGGCAGGCTGTGTTCTCATCCAGACAGGGATATGCAGGGAAATCATTTATGTGCAACCCCTCCCCACAGTCTGTTCCAGCTCCCTTCCTCATGTAGGAGGTGGCATTATGGCTGTCCCTGCTCTTTTCCTTCCCAGCAAGGTCTTGGCCCTCCATTCCCATTGGTGCTTCTGCACTTTTCCCACAGGAAGCTCACAAACCTGAAGGATTTCATAGATGCACTGGACTTCAGCCTGGTGCTTGTGTTTTGGCTGATCTCCCATGAACCGCATCAGCGCTGCAAGGCAAAGCCTGGCCTTTAGTCTGAGCTGGGGTGGTTCTGCCATGGGGCTGGCAGTGGACAAGGAAGCCTCCTGAAGACTTCTCTGCTTTTACAAGGCTTACACTGGACACGTGGAGTAAGCCCAAAGCCCAGGCAAAGCATTCTGGGACACTTTCCACTCAAGGCACAGCAGGTTATGAACTGCAGGAATGCCTTGGGAGGGGCCCTCTTCACCCCATTTCCACTCCTACTGAGCCCCACAGTGTCTGTGTGAGCCCACCCCGACCCCCCCACTCCCCCCTGTGCTGTGTCCCAGGGAGGTCCTTACTCTGGAAGTTCTTGGTAGCCAGCTCGTTCAGCTCACTGTCAGAGTACCGCAGCAAAGACGCCTGGATTGGGACCTACGGGGATACCACAGGGATAAACCAGGGATGTGGATCACACAGAGCTGTGCTCTGCAGGCTTCACCAGAGACTTGAGCTCCCAGGATCTCAGAGGCAGCGCTGAAGAGTAGGGGACACCTACACTTGTCCACAGACTGTAGTCAAGGATCTGTTCTTTGGGCATGTGGGGACAAAGGCAAAGGCAGTGCTGGACTTGGGACCTGGCTGTGGCCAGGGGGAAAGACGGGGCTCACCTTGGTGTGCCGCACCAGGTCAGCTACACTCTTCTCAGCAGACACCCCCTTCAGGCCCTGCCTAGACAGAGGAGAGGGAACATGCAGTCCAAGAAATAACCCCAGAAACAGCCTGGTGTGAGTCAGGCTACCCAAGTCCTGTTTGGGAAGGAGCACAGCCTACTCACATGGACTGAGCCTCTCGGAAGTAGGTGGTGGCAAAGTCAGTCATGGTGTAATGGTCACCAGCAGGGACTAACATGGTACTACTGTTGGCTTCTGATGTCAGGCTGAGGACAGAACTCTGCAGGAACACCACCAAACCCACCCTAAAACATCAGCTGAGGAACTGCAGTGTGTATTCTCAGCTGCCAGGCCTTGTCTGTGTGTGGTGCCTCCCCTCCAACACTATGATGGATTTCAGCATCTCATCTGCAAAGACTAAGCACTCACCATCTTCCCTCTGCCCTCAGAGGTCAGACATTACCAGAGCCATGCACCCACCCTGGCAGCTCCCACAGCACCCGGCCATGTCCCCTGGATGTTCCTCCCCAAGCACTGCTCACCTCCCTGCTGGTGTTCCTGCTCTCTGGGGAAGCTTTCATGCTCTTCCGCTGCTCTGCCCGTCTGTCCATGCTGGTGCTGAGGTAGTCAGGGGCAGGAGCCAGCTGCACCAGGCTGGTGGGGAAGAGACCACAGCGGCCACCGGTGGATCCAAACTGCCACCCTGGAAAAGCAACAGAGAAAGAGTCAGGAATAAGGGCAGCTGCCAAGAGAAACGAGCACTGAAGCTCTCTGCTGGCAAAGCAGAGCATCAGACTCACCAGGTTTTCCTGCATCCTAAGGTAACACATATTTAACTTATATATTCCTGTAACTAAGGCAACTGGGACAAGGTGGCTTGTCCAGCAGAGCTGGAGGCTGATGATGCCAGCCCACCCTGTATTGCCCTCTGGTTCTGGGCACCACAGATCCAGCAGGCCCTTGATCCTGGTCTTGCCAATCCCAGCAAACCCCCTCACCTGGCTCCACACCCTTCATGGGCAGCAGCTCGATGAGGTCGCCCTTTTTGAAGCTGAGCAGGCTCTTGTCATCCACGACATAGCTGCGCAGAGCCACGACATAGTTGGTGTCCTGGGGAAAGGGCCATGGCCAGGTCACATCTCGTCCCAGGGGTGTGAAGGGCTCAGATCATGTCATCCCATGGACACTCTCAGGTTCATCTGGGAAACCACCTTCATTCCCTACTGCACTCCACCTGCCTCACCTGCCTCAGCTCCTGGATGAAGAGTTCCACCATGGCCTTGATGCATGGAGCCTTCAGAGAGTGCAGGATGAGTTGTTCTGTCTTCAGGGAGAACTCCAGGGAATTTCTGTCCTTCAGCTCCACTGACAGCACATCTGCAAAGCTGGGAACACAAGCCGGCATGCTCAGGCTCCTTCTGCCAGAGCTTGGGATGCAGAATATGGGGATGGGAGCCGATTCCAAGGACTGGGAATGGAGACATGCCTCAATGTGCTCCATGTTGGCCTTTCACCAGCTGCTCATGGCTTTCACCCTGAGGAGCTCCCTGTGATGACACACATGGAGCTGACTCACCCCCAGCACTCACTTGTGAGCAAAGCTCAAGGTAGGAAGGAAAAGGAAAAGCCAGAGTCGTTAGCAGGAGGGTCAGTGAGTCACAGCTGGACTAGGACAACCCAAGAGAGCACAACAAAACTTGGAATTTTCAACTGCCCCATTCGATTTGCCTCCAACGCCCTGCGTGACAGCCTGTGTGACAACACAAACTGTCCCCCTGCAGCAACCAGGGCCCTTTTGCTCACCAGTAGCTGCGCAGGATCTTGAGGTGCTCAGGATGGTATCCAGCTGCTTTCTCCACCTTGAGCAGCCTCATGCCCCGGTGAGAAACACCCAGGATCTGCACATCACTTCCTTTTTCACCCTGTGAGGGAAGTGCAGCACAGAGAATTGAAGGCTCCATCCCACCTGCATGGGTAGCACTAGGGAAAGGAGATGCCACACTAGAGGTGTGAAACCCTGCAATGCATGGAAGGTGCAGAATTGCTGCAGTGTGGCCAGGCAAGGGGACAGAAAGAGTGAACTGGAGGCACAGCTAAAGCAAGCCCAGGGTCTGGTGAGAGAATTAAGACTCACCTGAACTGGGAAAAGGCGGGAGAAATAGTTGGCCCAGTTGTCCCGAGCAGCCACTACAATCCTCTTCTTTATGCTGTCCTCCTGAATGGACTGGGCATTGTTGCCAACTTGGAACTCCACTAGCAGGGTTACAAAACAGTTACTTGTTCAGAAAGACAAAGGTGGCCAAGTCTCCCTTTTCCCAGGGCTTCATTCCCAGCAGTTTCTCAGTGTTCACAGCACAGCAAACCACATGCAGAGGGGAAAGGACACTTGCGCATACCAGTCTGCTACTGGTTTCCATCCCTTTCTCCATGCAGATTATGTCAAAGGTGACAGTTGGAACTTGAAACAAATCAAAATCCTATCCTTGGGCTTCAGTTTCCTCTCCCCACAATAAACATTTCAGAACAAAGTTTTTCTGGCTCACAGAAATTTCAGGGCCATTTGGAATAAATAAACAAACATTCCTACACTGCACTCTACAAATGTGCTTTCCTGCTGCAGTGACAAACATTTCTCCTCTGCCCTAAGACCTGTCTGAAAGCCTTGGAGTCTAGATTCTCATTTCAGAGCAGAAGCTGGGATGGGCACAGAGGGGAAGGGGTGATGGGGCTGTTAATTACTCAGCAGGTCTTTCATCTTGCGCTTCTCCTCCCTGGAGACCCGAAAGCTGGAATCAGAGAAGGTGTCACGGATGATCTGCAGAGGAAGGGAACAGAGAGGCTTCCAGTGCAAAGGCCACACCTGGCTGTGTTAGAGCACCTGAGGCTGTTAAACTGAGTCTCAGAGAGGAGTGAACAGAGGCTGGCCTGGACGGATCTGGAGAAGAGACTTGCACTGCTTGGCATGGAGAAGTGAAGGTAACTTATGCAATGTAATTATGGAGGTCTTTCTCCCCACAGAGACAACTGGCCTTGAGCCACACTCCTGTGCTTACCTGTTCACACAGCAAGTTCAGACAATAAGGGTGGCTGAAATTTTCTTTGGGGTAAAACACCTGCAAGAGGAGGATAACAGTGGTGTTACAGATGTTGCAGAAGTAGCTCCCCAGGGATGTTCTGCAATCCATAGGCCCTGCTGCCAGGGAGGAGCGAGTTCATCTCCAGGGACAGGCAGGGAGGAGACACTGTGAATGTGAAGAGAAGGGCCAGGAGTGAAGGATCAAAACCTGAGTGGTCAGACCAAGGGATGAACCCTGGTGAGTTTAGCGCACTTTCCAATACTTGATTTTAAACACATTTGTACTATTTTAGCAGGAAAGAACCAGGAAACAACAAGTTCAGTTTTAGATTTCCCAGTGGTCTACAGAGGAAGGAAAGGACAGGTAGAGAAACTGAGACACAAGTGTAAGGAAGGCAGAGAAGGGCCCAGATTCCCCATGACATGATCCCATCTCCAACTCCTGTGTCTGTGATCCCAGAACTATCTTTGTGCCCTTATCTTACACTGAGTGCCGATGACCAAAAAAACCCATTTTAACCAAAGATGGGATGAGCTCCCCCCCACAGCCAACCCTCAGCCAAGGAACTGAACCTCTTTGCGCAGAAATATTTTCCAGGCAGGGTCGACATAGGAAAAGCTGACACTGGTGGTGAGCTTGTACAGCTGGGTCTTGATCCCATCATCACCTGCCAGTGTCACAGCAGAGTCTGTGTGGGGAGAAAGAGCAGTGAAGATGGGCTGTGAGGGCTACAAGGTCCTTTCCACCCACCAAAGACCTACCAGGAGAAAGGGGACAGTTCCTGATTGAATATTCCTGTCAGGGACTCTCCTGACAGAAGAGCTCATGTGAGCACAAACTAGTCATTCCCAAAATTTCTGGTAGCATTTGCATTTCCTGTATTAGCCACAAAGTTCGGTGCTACCAACAGGAATACTACAGGCATGGGGAGCACTCTGCCTCCCATCAAATACTCCTCTGGTGCTTGAGGTTGAAGACATTGGTTTCACTTTGTGTCATTATAAACAGGCTGCTAAAGGTTTCAAAGGGACATAAAAATTTTCTCCTGAGCTTGGAGGCTGCAAGGTTCTGGTACAGGGCAGCCAAAACTAGCACTGGATTTTCTCTCTGCCGATGTGTTAAAGACAGTCTCAGTCTGAAGGCAACTGTTTGAAGTTGTTACTTTATGAGGAATGTCTTCATTTAAGCACTTCAAACTTTCAAAACTTCAGAGTTCATAGACAAGTAATGTAGTAATTCCCATACTTCAGCTGTTTCTATATCCCTGTTCCAAAGCAGGAAGGAATTTTTCAGGCTAATCCAGTCACTTTGACTTTCACAGGACTTCCTAAAAAATCCTTTTTTAAGAGAGGAGGAACTAACAGGGAAATTCTTTTATACCGGGGAACCTGCTGCAGGATGGAGTCCTTCAGTAACGTGTTTGACTGACCACTCCTTGCAAGTTATGAAATGTGATGCTGATGAGAATTTTAAACAGCTTGAAATGCATTGGTACAGGTATGCAAAAATTAATTCAGGTTCCCACTGAAGTTCAGAGGCAAAACTAAGACTGAATAACACTTCCAAATTACTGCTGATAAGCATTAGCTCTACTTTTTTAAAGTGGGCAACATCCAAACACTCTTTGTGTGTCCAAGGTCTCCCAGGCCCAGCCTCCCTCTGAGAAACATTCCCTCATTCCTCAGCCTGTCTCTAAGATCCCTCCAGAGGTTTGTAAGGTGAAAGACCTGGCTTCCCATTCCTCCCCGGTCTAAAGTCCACCTCTAATTGCCACTTGGATAATTATACTCCAGGTAAACAATAACACTGTGGGCTGGACCTTGATAAAGCCATAGCCCAAAGGACCTTTCTATTTTTAGCTGCATTTTTCAGAAGGGAAGAATTAGAGCTGGGAAGTGCCACACTGGTGTCTGGGCCAGGCTGGAACTGTGACATCTCTCTGATTACTCACAGATCTGATTGCACAATCCCCCTGGTCTCACACAGCTCACTCAGCCTCTGGCCCACAGGTGCTAGGACCTGTGCCATGACTCTCCTGGGCTGATTCCAGCCCCCTCCCCTCCCTGCCCTCCTACCAAATCCCACATGGGTGAAATCAATACCCACCTTTTCCTATGGATTCCTGCCTGCCTTGGTCCTCAGGCATTGGAGGGGGAAGAGGGGGAGTAGGAGGGGCCGGGGTTGCTGGTGGGGCACCCTCTGGTCTGAAGATGGACAAGAGAGGCAACTGCTTTTCCTTGATAGAGCTGGAAGCTGAGCCTGGCTTGCTCTTGACAGGTGGAGGTATTTTCTTCTCTTGTGGCACAGGAGATGGCTGCAAGACAGCAAAACCATTGGAGCCAGCCTTTCTCTACATTCCTGGGCTCTCTCCTAAGTCATCCTAGGGCAGTAGCCCACCCCTGGAGCAAGATCTGTGTCAACAGCCCACCACTGCCTTTAGATCAACACAAAATCTACAAAGACATGATGAACCAAATCCAGAGGACCAAGTATTTGAGATCAAAGCCTCCAGTTTGGAAGGTAAAAAAAGGAAGTTAACAAGCCAAAGCTTTGGTGCCAAACGTGGAGAATGTGAGTTGCTTGCTTCCAGATCAGCCTTAAGCATCTCACAATAGGACTTGCTGCTCCAGAGCCTTTTCTGCAGGACCTCAGATGACTTTACAGATTGGAACCCAATCTAGGGTGGGCAGCACGATGGTGTGAGCTCCCAGCTAGCTCATAACTCAACCAGAAATCACCTGGCTGCTGCTGCAGCACCAGGGAGACTGCAGCCTGCTGGAAATGTGATGGACAGGCTCTCTCTGCTGAGCTCTTACAGTGACCAGAGAGCAAAGAACTCACTGATGGGTGAGGTGAGGAGTTCATCATTCCCAGCTTGGCCAGAGCCTCATTTTTGGGGTCATTCTTCTTTATAAATGGTTTGGGTACTCTCCTGCAAGGGAACGGGGAACAGCATTATGGGGTTGGGGCATGATGGAGCCACGTGGCAGAGCTGAGATAGAGAACCCCCATCTCCCTCTTGCCCACAGGGTGGATGCCACACTCTCACCTGATGGGCTCGATGGGCTGGGGCTCGGGGGCTGGTCTGCTCTGGTACATTTTGATGATGTTCCCGATCTCGCGGCTGGGTGCAGGACGTGACTCGGGGCCTGAAGGCTTCACTACAGGTGGCTCTTTCCTCACTTTTGGCGCCTCATTTTTTGGCTTTGGCTCAGGAGGTGGCAGAGGGGAAGCAGGAGCTGTTGGGGTGACAGCTTTAATCAACAGACCAGCAAAGGCACAGGAGAAATCCCTTTATCTCTTTTGACATTCCCTTTCTTTCCCTGTGATGCTGACTGGCCATGGCCTTCCACTGCCTTGCTTTGGGATCCCACTTCCCAAAGCTCAGACATTCCTCTCTTTCCTCTCCTGTCAAGATGCAGACTCCCAGAAGAGCCAGATCCTTTCCTCCTCTCCCTAAATTCTGGCCTGATGTTCCTGGAAAGTTCTTCCTTGTCAACCTGCCCAGGCCTCCACTGCACATCTTACCTGGCTTTGGTTTAGGGACAGGCTTCACTTCTTTCCTCTTCTCCTGCTCCTGTTTTTTCCTCTTCTCCTGCTCCTCTCTTTTCTCCTCCTCCTCCTCTTCCTCCTCCTCCTTTGGCTTGGGTTTTGCTGGAGGAGTCCAGGTTTTGCTAGGTCTGACTTTCTTCACTCGGATGTGCTGCTCTCCTGCACAGAAAGGGGGACTTGAACTAGTCAAACCCACACCAAAAATCTGGCACTGATGGCACAACTCCCACTCTTGTCTCAGTCAGCAAAAACCTGTTTTCTAGAGTGAGAGAGAATGTGGCAATCATAAGCCCAGAGATTTCTAGAAAACTGGCCCCTCAACAGCACCCAGTCTAAACTGTAGCCAGCTGAACAAGAACCCAAAACTCCTGTACACACATGACCAGCAGCTCCTGCAGGGATTAGCTGGGTTCCAGACAGGGAGACAAGAACACCTGGGCATGCCAGAAAGACTGCAGAGCAAGGCATCACAATGAGTGAAATTCCCAAGTGGCAGACGCTCACCCATCTTCTGGAAGTATTCTCTCTTCTGCTGGAAGGTTTCCCGAGGATAGTCATCATCCTCATTGCTGGAGAACTCCTCTTCCATGTAGTCATAATCCTGCAGACAGTGAACAACTTGTTTAGTTGGCACCAGCCAGCAGTACCCCTGCAGTGCCCTTCAGCTCAGGGGTGATTTTGTCTCAAAAAGTTCTGACTTAGAACCTCTCCCCACCCAGGAGTGTCCCAATAGATCAGTTTCTAACAGAAGGAATCCTCAGCCAAGCACATAAAAGGGGAATTATGTTAGAGGCCAAACAAAGCTTACAGGAAGATAAAGAACCCAGAGTAATTAATGTTCCTGTGGAAAAAATCAGTTTAACAGGAAATGAATTGGCCAACCCTGCAGCCAAACCTCCACAGAGCAAATGCCACCAAAGTTTGATCCTTAAAGAGTCAGCAAGAGAGATTGAAAGGTCTCAGTATCATCAGTAAGCACACATCTCTGCTCTCCTCTCTGCCAACCCACAGCCCTGTGGGGATGGATGCAGAGCAAACACCAAACAAAAAATTCAAACCAAATCCACCACGGGTGTTTGTTTCTCATACCAGCTCTTTTGCTTTAGCTGGTGGCTCTGGAGACCTTGGTGCTGTTGCAGCAGCCTGGCTGCTGGAAGGCTTCTTGGGTTTTGGGAGAGTGGCTGGATGTGAGGCTTGTGCTGGGCTTGAGACTCTTGGCCTTGAGTTCTCAAGAGACTTTTGCCGCTTCTGCAGCTCCTGCTGCTGCTGCTGGGAAATGCTCATGGCTTGAAGGGTCATCTGCTGGGCCTGGGGAAGGAATTGCAATGTCCATGAGCTCTAGGCTACACAAAGCCAGCCATCAGTCACAGGCTGTCCTGCTTTTTCATTGTTAATCACAAAACATCCACATAGTGCACAGCAAATTTCCCAGTGTGTGGAAAAGGCATGCCCAGGGACTCTTCTCCCACCTGGCCAAGGATGCAAGCTCCTAACATCCCCCACAGGCTCAGCTGCCAGCCTGGGACTGCCATGCACTCACAGGGCTTTGCACAGAAAGCAGAACACTGCAGACCTGCATCTGTAGCAAATCTCAGCTTAAAACCCCCTGGGAACTGCAGCTGAATCTTCTCAGGGCCTGCTCCTGCCCCTGCTCCTCACTCATCGATGGTGCCTCAGTGTCCCCACGGACACAAAGGGGCAAAAAGAGGGTTCCCAGTTTTGCAGTCTTAAATAATCCCCACTTTACAGAGTTCACCCCAGCACATGAGCACAGAGTGACACGGAGCAGGACCAAAGAGGGGGAGAGCTGGGCTCCCCTCCAAGGCACAAACGCCAATGTGTGGCTCTTCCCCAGTTCCTGGGGCCCTTCCACTCACCATGAGCATGGCTTGCTGGTTGATAAAGGCTTGCTGCTGAGCTGCCAACTGGCTAGGATCTACAGCTGGAACCACAGGCTGAGGCATCACCATGGCTATGGAAAGACACACATTTTCAAAATCCTACAGGTGAACATTCCCCACAGTCTGAGCATCAGCCTGGAGTGTTCACTGAGCCCCTCACCTGACACTGAAATGCACAGGTTCAGCTGACACCCCCTCCCATCCCCTTCCCTCTGCAATTATAGAAACACTGCTATTACCTGGCATAGGTGCAACCCCACCAGCCCCTGGCATCATGGGCATGGCTGCTGGCACCCCCACCATGGAGGGCATGGGCTGGTAAACTGGTGCTTGAGTCATTCCAGGGAAGCCTAGAGGCAAAAGACCAAGTGCACAGTGCTTTTAAAGAATCCCAAATGAGAATGTCCTGAGCAACCCCAGAGAGCACTTCTGGTGCTCTCCACATGCACCAACCACAGCAGGACACAGCAAAACTCAGGTGGAAAAAGGAAACCTAAGAAAAATGGGTGGCCTGTAGCAGTATCCAGACTCTATTTCTGTAGCCTGGCTTAGACACCACCATTCTTCATGATTAAGCTTATAAATAATTCCTGCCTGTGTATGATTACAGAGCAGGGTTTCCCTTGAGGGCTGGGCAAAGGTGTCTGGGGCTGGGACTGTCACATCCATGCTGGTCTCTTTACAGTGGGTGGTAAGGCTGGATGAACAACGAGCCTTGGCCTGGATGGCATTGTGTGTCATGTGGAAAAGCTGTGGGGAGAAAGGAATTCCTCTGCTCTCAGCAGTCAAGTCCCATATGGGGTCACAAACAAAGCCAGCAGAGCAAGGGGTGTGGGGGGGTCAGACTCAGCTGGGAGGAGTCAGCACACAGCACAAATCTACTCAATCATGATGTCCTCACCAGTAGGAATGGCCCTAGGATGCCATGAGAAGATCATCATATCCCTTACTCATCTAAGAAGGCACATAGGTGACAAACTGGCTTCAGTCAGTGATCTGTGATTGGGCTTGTCATGTTCCAGAGCCTCTCCAATGGCCAGAAGTAATTCCAGTCTCAGCAATGACTGAAATGGACACTCCTCACCTTTCTGAGACCCCTGGGTGTGTTCCTACCCATGCAGATTTGTCACTGCCATTAATATGTTGGTGTTTGACTCCACCCTGCTGCAAATGCCAGAGCTTTAGCTCCCCAGAAGTGAGGAAAAGTAAAGAAACCAAACACACAAACCAGAACCTCTTCAGGGTTCAGACTTACTAACCCAAGGAATAGCTACAGATGATGGGAAGTTCTGTAAAGAAGTAACAAGAAAGATTAAAACCACCCCTGATAAAAGCACCAGCTGCTCTGTGAAAGCCTGGGGTGAATAGAATGTGTATACATGACTTACAATGTCTAGGGAAGAGGTGGCCTGGGTCAGAAACAAGCTACCTGCTGCCTTGACCCCAAGACCAGCTTGAGAGAAATTAAAAGGAGAACAAAGTCATGCCCTTATCTATCACCTTCCCCAAAGCATCTGTCTCACCCAGGAGTGAGAAGTGCAGCCTTTGCTAAAGCCCAGGGCTCTTCATGAACCAGCACAGCCCATGCAATAATTAGCATTTAAGGGGCTCCCTGACTTGTGCTCACTGAAGCTCATGTGGTCCCAGAGGTTCCCAGCAGTCCCCATGCCCTTACAGACCTGTAGAAGGAAGGATTCCTCGCTGTGTGGGTCCGATCTTCCCACCTCCTTTCATGAGTTTGGTGAGAATCTCCCTGTTCTCCATATCCTGCACCAAAATAAACCCAAAACAGTTATGTGAGCTCAGAGGGATGGATGTCCCACAGGGAAAGACATTCAAAGGCATGTCTGAGCTGAGCAGGGGCAGTGAACAGGCATGGAATACTTGAAGGACTCACAGGGACAGAAGAGCTGCAGAGAGAAGGCAGAAGGGAACATCGAGGGACTTACAGATACTCGGGAACCCTGATGCAGCACAGGGCTGAAGAGATCATCCACATAGTGATCCAAGCCTACAGGGGTCCTCAGGTCATCTCTAAACCTTGGATCTGGGAGCAGACACAAGTCTGATGACAAGGCAGGTAAGAAACCTTCCCCTGCCACCAGCCCCTATTAGTCATGTTTCAGAGTGGAGCTCTACAACAAGAATCACCACCTGCCTCCTCCTCTGCCCTGATTCCCTGGCTGGGGCCCATCTGGCCCTTCCCAGTGTCACCCACGGTCCTGGGCTAAAGCTCACCTGGATGGAGACCAAGGAGTTCTGGAGGCAGGCTGGGTGGGGGGAAGGCAGGGGCCTGGATACCTGGAGCAGGAGGGATCCTGGTGAAGAGAAAAATGAGATGAGGACCAGAGTGCTGAAAGATGAACCACTGGGTGACAGGGCCATAAGTGGTGGGGCAGGAGGAATAGGTGGCTCACATGTCCAGGTTAGAGGACTGGAGGGAGCTCCTGTCCCTTTCTGGAGTGATGGGGTACTCGGTGGGGGCCCGGGAGGAGCTGCTGAAGTTGCTGGTCTCCTCCATCTCTCCAATGAGGTCCAGCACAAAGTCACAGCCCAGCAGGTCCTGCCATGTGTTGCCAGTGAACATGGAGATAGACCACCCTCGAGTCTTCTTGTCACAGCCCCTGGGAGAGGAAAGGTGTCCAGGCAGGCAGGGAAAAGGAGAGGAAGGAAAACATTACATTCAGTGTCTTCATGCTTTTTCTATCCTGGCTTAAGTCCTTTAGATTTAGGGTGTGAATCAGCTATTAAGTGCCCAGGGTTAAAAAAAAACCTAGAATCACTCAAGATTTGTCCTTTTTTAATTTTTTTTTTCTCTGAAGCTGCTCTCACAGATCACACCAGTGGTTCCTCTGTTTCTAAAGAGGCCCACTGTTTATGGTTGAGGGTTATGTTAAGGGTGAAGAAGGGAGCACAAGGGCAAGGAGTATTCTACATGTGACCCTATAAATTCCAGCCTGCAGACCCAACCATTCTGAACCTTAGAGCTGGTGACAGCCTCTCTCACACTCCCAAACCTTCTCCCATCCTCTGGCGGTACCTTGCACTCAAGATCCAGGCTGCATACTGCTCCCCAGTCATCCAGGACTCCACCTCAGCTGAGAACTTCTCCTCTAGCACAGAGAGCAAAGTCAGTACCCCCAGCCCCCCTGAAATGACCCAAAGGACCCACATTCCATGGACACAGTCAGAGCCCAGCTGGAAAGTCTCACGCACTCCTGAGCAGGGCCACAGGAGGACTGGAAGCTCGTGGAAGGCTCCACATGGACACATTTGCATCCAAAATATGTTTGTTGGCACAGGTTGGCATTTCCAGCTGGACAGGTGAAAACCCTTGCTGTGTCCTGGTTTGCCTGTGGACCACTCCACTCACAAGGAGCCAGAGCAGAGCAGAGGTGTTCAATTCACAGAGCTGCTGATTGCTCAAGAGGCAGCTTCAGGTAAAATTTGAGAAGGGAGAAGGGCAGAAAGTCCCCATAACAAATTACTGCTGCATGGGCTATGCTGTAATGGAGAGCAGGAAAACCACCCCTGTAGAGATGCACAGCCTGAAAACCCTCTGTTGAGAAGGGCCCAAACCCAGGACAATCTCATCCCTCAGCCTGAGAAGCAGGTCCCACCAGGCCCAGACTTTGCAACTTTTGGGTCTAGATTCAGATGCTTGTTTCCCCCATGGCTGTACCAGCAAACAGCATTCTGATCCTCTTTACTTAGTCAAGAGAATTTTTTCCCAAATGCTGATTTCTGCACTGGAAAGTCCTTAGAGATTACAAGACAGCAGGAGGGCAGAAGACTGAGTTACCATTAAAAGTATGAACATCCAGCACCATCTTCCCTCTCCTCTGGTTTGCTGTCCACTCCAGCTGGGTGGGAGGGTAAGCCCGAGAGGGCGCAGGCTCTGTCTCCGTGTGCTGAGCTGCTGTCAGGATCTTGCGCTGGCAAACAGCATTGTAGCCCTCCATGCCATAGTCTGACACAAACCTAGGAAAAGGCAACTGCATTTAGCACTGCTCATCCCTCTTACCCCCTGTGTAAACCTGGGCTTTTCTCCTCTTACTTCAGCAGTGGCTTCTCCAGTGCTGGTGAGGGTCCAAAGCAGCTCAGCAAAGTTGCCATCAGGACCCAGCCTCGCTGGCTCTGCTCCATGTCTGGGTTCCTCCAGGTCTGGGCAACCACCTGGCTGAAGATTTCACTGCGCAGAGCAGCATCACTCAGACCTCTACCAGCAATGTAGTTGCCCAGCAGCACCTCCTGCCAGCCACAGAGACTCTTGTCCCCAATGAACCGCAAAATCTAAAAGCATCCAGGGGGAAAAAAAAAGAGAACTGGAGCTGTAACTCTCTGTTACCCCAAACTGTGGTGTAAGAAGTTGTAGACACCAGGATGTTTGTGAGCCTGAGTAGCCAACACTCATATTGGGGTCTGTCCTCAGGTTTTTGTGCACCACCGAGTGCTGGGGAATTTGGGAGGCAATGTTTATAGAGATTGGATCCTGAATAAAAGTCAGAGCAACTTCAGTCTTTTCTGATGTATGACTCAGAATTTGGTCTAGGGTAAAATACTTCCCCTTGGGCAGGGCTCAGACACACAATTAAATTACCACAGGATACTTGCTGCTGAGCCCACTGAGTGTTTAAAAGCCTTTGGTACAGTTAATATTATACCAAGGAGTATGGGATGTGGTGTCTCAACACACTCACTGGAAAAATGATTCAGCTTCTTGGCTATGCATATCGACATCTTCAATGTCAGTACAAACTTTTTTAGTTTGTATTTCTCACCCTTAGGTACAGAATGATTTCTTTCATCCTCTAGACTTCAATATGTCATTAATTGAAATTTTTCTAAAATGGACAGCATTGGAAAGAACATTTAAGATTAGCAACACTTCTAAATACAGTTAATGGTACTAAGCATGTCAGAGATTCACTGAGAAAAACAGAGGATGGTTGTTGTTTAGTTCTCATGGAATTCTTTGTAGTAAGTCCCTACTTCATTAGCAACAGAGAAAAACTCCCTTTGATCTTTAGAAAAATAATGGTATTCTGCTTAAACACAATCCTATTCACAAGATTTTATTGAAGCTTATGCTCTTCTATAATTGGGATCCCGAGGACATTACAAGAGACTGTTTTTAGGTATTAACTTTCTTAATGGGCTTATTTTAATTCTATGTAATTCCCAAAAAGATTAGCACATTTACTTAGAAAGTATCTGGAATTTCATTCTATTTTCAAACATTTCTATATTACCATTTTAAAGAAGAAATATAAAGAAATGTCTGTTTTACATCCACAGAGATTAAATAGCACCATCCCCTTTGGATGTGAGGGTGTGGTTCCAGGTGTAGTTTTCCTGATGACAAAGTCCCTGCCCTTTTCCAGCCTTTACAAAACAGTTCACTGTTCCCTGTTGGGTACTGACACATCTGTGAGCCCAAGGTGCAATTGAGATGTTTGCTATAAACCACATCATGGAAAAGATCTGGGTTCAATGAAACTTTTTTATGACTGATAGGTGGTTGAGAAGACAGACTTCCCTTATCATCGCTTCTGAGTCTGGAATACTAAAGGGATATTAAAGTTTAACAGTCCTATTGCTATGCATCCTGCCAAATTCTGAGACTCCACCACCCATCAAAGTAATTCACTTTGATCCCAGTAGTCTGTGGCTGCCCTATGCCTCCCCAAGAACACAGCAACCCTCAGGGGCTGTGTGTGATCTCTGCCAGGCTGCTCCAGGGCCTAAAAAGAGCAATTTATTCTGCTTTTCCAGCCCTCCATATATTGTAAGAACAAAGGCATCAAAATATTGTCTGTGCCCACCTGTTCTTCAGCAAGGTCAAGAACAACATCTCTTACCAGTTTGTTGATCTCAAGTGCACTCTCCTGGTGTTCAGCATCCAGGTGGGTTAAGGGGTGCTGCAGGGGCTGACCAGGGGCAGGGAAATCTGGGTTCTGCAAAGAAACAAAAGGACAGAAGTTCTGGCTCCTGCTGTTACTGGAACTTCTGTGTCTGCCCACAGGGGAAGCAATGAAGAGAAATAAAAAGAGTTCCCACCTGGAAGTGTGATTTGACGAAGGAGGAGAAGGGATAGTTGTTGATGGTGGGTGGCAGGGAAAGGTCGTCCTTGACCTTGACTTCTGGGGGCTGTGTCTCAGTTATCTGGTTGGCCTGTGCTTGGTATCGACCTGCAAGGGAAGGAGCTCTGGTGTGGTGGCAGGACACAAACAATTCACACAGCAACTGCTGGCTGACCTGCACCTCACCCTGCCCCAGCCCCTGAACCCCAGGGACACCCAGCCCAGGCCTGCTGCCTCAGGCCCCACAGCAGACACAGCCTCAGCTCCCTTAGACCACAAGGACTCTCTTCAGAGAGATTTTACAGCTCTGATCTTTCAGACTATTCTCCCCAGGGAACACCTGGAGATTCAAGTCTGCTCTGCAGCATTTACACAGCAGGAAACGCTGAGCCCATGCAGAGGTACTGCTGATAGCTGCTTGGTCAACAAGGAAGTGAGAGGGCCTCGTAAATGAGGGATTTATCATGGATGAGAGAGGAGCAAACATCACTGAGTGAAGGGATTTCTCAATGCAGCACAGCTCCTGTGCATTCCTCTATCTCCAAACATGTCCCCTGATGCTCTCCCATCCTCCCTGTTTACATCCCATCATCTTTTCCCATCCAGCAGTTTCACTGTTCCCTGAGCTCCTCTGGCTTACATTGCTTACTAGACCATCTGATAGTCCCTGGAGGGCTCTGCTATGAAATGTGAGGTATTTGGGAATCCAGCACAGTCTGCTCTGATTCACAAGACTCTTCTGCCTGATTGTCTCCCTTACTGTCCCCCAGAGAATGCCACAGGCACAGCTGGCTTTGGGTCTGACACCACACAGAGAGAGGCAAATCCTGCCTCAACCTATTTGCAGCTTAAATATTCACATTGTATAGAGAGCTGCAGAGGAAACACAACTGCAAATAACTTAATGCTCAAGGTCAGTTCAACAGCTCGTGAAATTATTGCAGTTAGTGGTATTTTGGTGATTTGAAAACCAATTGGTGCATCCCTAAATTGATAAATTAACACATACTCAACTTGTTATATTGTTACATCCTTAAGTTATTATATTGTTATGTCCTTGGACTGATAGACTGTTATATCTCAAGTTATTACATTGTTCCACAATCAGGTTGTTACCCTGTTTCTCCTTCCTTCTATTTTAAAATGCCTTTTGAGGAAGTAATTTTTAATGAAACCTAAAAATCTTTCTTTGCAATTGCCAAAGCTGTCATTTTCTTCCCCTTCAATTTCCTTAAAGATTTTAGAGTAGGTAAAAGATGGGTTTAAGTTCTTCCACCCCAGATATTCATCTCTTGCAGAGACCTGGGTTCATTAAGCAGTTTGTTGTCACATAACTTCGACCAAAGAGTGTTGCACCATCCCTGCCATCAATTCTACCAGCCCAGTTCAAAAGAAGAACTGAAGAATTAACAAAGACACTGATTTTCAAGCTGGTGTTCTGCCCCCTGGCCCAAGTTTCTTCTCCTCCCTGCCATGTCAGGAAACAACACTCATGGTGCCATTTGCCTTTATCACATTTACACTGCAGTGATAATGAATCAAATCCAAGCCAGTGTCAGGCAGCAGGGAGAACAAAGACATCCATTGATGCAAACAAGGAAATACACAGTGAAACAGTGCAGGAAAGGGAGGGAAGGAGGAGGATTCCTCACCTTCAACAAAGTGCAGGAGGGCTGCGAGCTCTGCAGGGATCTCCAGCAGCCCCACATCCTGGAGAGAGAAATAAATCACAGGAACCCCATAAAAACCCTGAGCTGCCAGCACAGGAACCCCATAATAAACCCTGAGCTGCCAGGGTGAGCTGCCTTGGAAAAGCTGCCAGGACAGGGATGGAGCATCTGAGCCGAACCAGTAACTTCTGCCTCCATCACATTCAGAACCATTGAAACGGGGAGGTATCACATGAACACAGCTGTGTGACATGGGTCAGCAAAGGAGGGAAAAGGGAGCAATTCCTAAATAAAAAATCAACTGCCACAAGGGGAGTGATAGGAAAGTTAGCTTTCTTTGACTCATCTCTCATTCCTAACAAGTCTGGCATATTTCACTGTGGAGATTGCACCTGAAGGGTAAGGGCTGTTTCCTCCTGCACTTTCCCGACATTTTTCTTTTGATTTTCCGGTATCCAAAAGTGCTACAGCATAAAAAGAGATCTGATTCTGATCTTTGATGTATGTTGGAGAGTCCTAAGAAAGTTCAGACCTCTAACTGGGTAATCCAGATGAGAATCTGGCTGATGAGACTTGATTTTTCACTGGTTTACAGCTTGCACTGCTGCAGGGTAGGAAGCAAATGGGTCAGTGCAACAAAGTGTATCAGTGTCACTGCCCCTAGTGCCACCTCAGGGCGTTTCAGACAGAACTGCTCAGATTAAGGCACTATAAAACCAAGCCAAAGTCCCAAAGCCTGAGCTTTTGGGGGCTTTTTTGGTTTCTTTGTTTTGTTTTTTTAAGATCTGCATAGTAAAGCCTCTTGTCACCAGCACATTATTCTGACATCTCTCCCTACATAAAACTTAAAGAGAGATTCACAGCATTTTTGATGGGTTTGATTTTGCTTATGAGAAGATATTTGTTTTCAAGTCTGGCTTTTCAATGGTGTATTCAGGAAGTGGACTGTGAAATTCCACAGTTCTGGATCCACATCTGAGGAAGCAGGTGATCCTCAGGGCTGATTACTGTTGTTACTGACAAATCTATACCGAATTGTGGATAGTATCAATTCTGATTCCTTTGGTACAGACACTGCAGCAAATGTGTCCATAAATGTGGCATTAGTTAGAAGTCTTGAGATGGTCTAAACATGTTATGAAGCCCTTAATACATCCCTCCCTCTACCTCAGCTTCTGTTAATATATTTATGCAGAGCTGTCTCATTCCCACCCTTCACAATGGAACATGATCATCAAAATTATTCTTCCCTCCACCTCTGAAGACCAGGTCCAATGTTGTGAACAAACACAGTGCTCTGCCTCAGGAGTGATTTATGATGCCTGGCTGTGCCCAGAGTTTGCAAACACTGAACTAATGAGATATTTCTGTTAGAAGACCCTTTATACCAAGCTAACCTGCACTCTGTACTAGGATCCACACACATGTGCACCCCCTCCAGATGTTCTGCTGTTCCCCAGCAAACCTGTGCTGAGGAGGCACAAGGGAGAGAGAACACCTGCAGAACCTGATTTTTTTTGATCTCAGACCCTCCCAGACTGTTTGACAACTTACCATTCCTTGGCTGGGACTGTTCTCTGTGTCACCACAGGCCAGGGAGCTCCTTCTTTGTTTCCTTTCCCTTAACTCCTGCTGTTAGGAGATGAAAAGGGAATGGAGGGTGGGAGAAGATGTGTATGAAGTCACTTCCAGCTATTCTGGGGGCAGATGCTGTGGGTGGGCAGGAGCTGGTGTCCTGCTCCAGGAGATAAAATGGCAGAACAGCTACAGAGCCTTCTTGGGACCCCAACACAGTGTATTGAGAAGGGGCTGCCCAGGCAAAGACCTAAGCTTTGCTGAAACACTTCATGCCCTGCATGACACAATTCAACAGCAAGAGCCCCCACCACCTGCCCAGCATCGTGCCACACCTTCCCTTGCTGAGCATTTGATGTGGCTCAGGACAAAAGCACCCAGCAGCTGTCAGAAATGTTCCCCCACCTCCTCCAGCATCAAAACACAAGATAACAGCCTGAACATGGACAAATGAACTCATCCAAGGAGAGAAAACCCTTTAGAAGGCTGGGAAGGATACCAAAAGCTAAACTCCCTCACAGCTCTGCCCTTTCCCATCCATTCTATTGTTCCCCAGCCTCATCGCTCACCTGACTCCTGCTCCGAGATGGGGAAGGAGGGTCTCTGTCTTTGTCTCTCTCTCTCCTGCCTGTCAATGGTGCAGAGCAGTGTGACTACATGGGAAATTATGAGGGCTGGGCTGAGAAAGACAGTGACAAGCTAAAGTCCAAAGGGCAGGGCCGTGGGGTGGGGGGAAAGGAGGAACTTTGCAGCAGGTGAACTTTGAGACCTTTGCTGCTGCTACTGCATGTACAGAGACTTCAGCAAACAAACACTGAAGGAATAGAAATAGATTCAAAAGAGCTGCACTGTTGTGGTTACCTGGGAGAAAGAAAAGCTGGATCCTGTCCAAATGGGAAGGGCAAGAAACAGAACAGAAACTCATGCTGTGCTGGGCTTGGCAGGAGAGGAGGCACCTCTGCAGGTTTGTATCAACACCACTGTCCTTAACCCTCAGCCATGCCAGGAACATGAAGCTGACAGCTATGAGATGTTTGTTGCTTCTCTAAGAATGAGTGGCCTGATTTCCTCTTCCCAATTTTATTTTAATAGTTTATGCAGAATACCTTACACCCATTTGACAGAACCATGGCTCTCTCCTGTACACCATTTTCCATCTTCTCAAAAACCCTGCCATCCTGTTCCCACCCCAGCTGATTTTCAAGAGGCTAGGGGCTTGAGCAGCCTGAGGCAGCTGTAAGGGATCAGGGGATGATCACTGCGGATTGAAAAAATCTTGCATTTCAGTCACCATCAGAAACTGGGCAACAAGAAGAGCACAATGAATGACTCCTTACAGCTTGAGCAGAACAGCAGCTCTGAAGACCACAGATGGAAGCAGTTCTTATCTCATATAGGGCAGCCTGGAGAAGCTCACATAGGCAGACCCATGAATCAGCTGTGTTTGCAATACCTGTGCCAATTCTGAATGTCATTTAGAGAGAGAAGGCTCCAGCCTCTGTGCTTCCTTCATTTGACTACATTTATGTCAGTGACATAAATGACAGAGACATAGGGTGAAGGACACCTCTCTGGCTCATTCCCAAGAAACCTTTCAAAGCCATCCCTGCCCTGGCCTCACCCAGTCCGCAGCTTGCTCTGCTTAGGGCAGAAATAGCCTCTCCTGTACACCTTGTTCTGAGAGGGCTGTTGTTACCTGGCAGCGCTTCCTCCTTTGAATCAAAGGTCTGGAGATTAAAATCATGGTTTTAAATTGCACCAAAGTCTTTTTCAGCCTCCTGTAACGCTTCCTAGAGGACGAGAAAAGAAAAGAATTGGCTAATGAGGGAAGTATCAGGCACAAACACACACGTACAGGCCAGGAGCCAACATGAGGAGGGGCCTGGATATCCCCACCTGGCTGTCCCTTGGCAAGGCCAAAGGGCTGTCCCTTGGCTGGCCTTTGACTCCTGACCTTGCCTGGTAACCTCGGAAGTGAGCCTGGATGACTGTGACCTTCTCCTGGAGGACACGGAGGCGCCGGCGGTGAAGGAGGCGTCGGAATTTCCTCTGCAGAGTGACAACAGCCCAGCTCCGCCTCTGGATCCATCGTCTCTCCAGCAGCTGCCTAGCCTTCTCCTTCAGAAACACCTGGGCAAAGGCAGCAGCTGCTGACCCATGAGGGAAGCAGCAGCTTCTCCCAGAGCTGATCAATAATAAAAACTGCTGGTTTATCCCTTCGTATCCTTTAAGGGTTCTTGCTAAGGAAACCGGGGAGGGCAGGAGGCACAGGTGCAGGTGACAGAGATGGATGCATTTATGGAGGACAAGGAATCAGGGAGTGATGAAGGTTAGCAGGCAGCAAAAGCAGAAGCCCAGGAATGCTGGGTATACAAAAGACTTGGCCATGCTACAGTAGCCTGGAGACAGAGTCTCCGGTTAATCTGAAGTGGTAAAAATGCCTCCTTAGTACTTGGGATAAGAGGCAAAGGTGAGAGGGGAAGGTGTGCAAGACCCTCCCTCTTTGGGCAGAGGCTGAGCTCCTCTCCGTGCTTTGCCAGCCTGGGGATGGGTGGGTGGGGCCATGCAGCCCAGAAGGGATTATCTGTAGGCATCACCTTTGTCACTCCAATCTGATAGAGATCCGAGGGGTTCCCCACCACGTGAGCCAGCACTGCTGCACAGCCTTCTCTCTGCTCCAAGCTGCTGGGCCTGCTCCCAGCCAGGAGCCCGTACCTGTGACAGGAGGAGGGAGGATGACAAAAACCGGGACTGTACATGGAGCCCTCAGAGAACAAATCATCCAGGGCTGGGGCATCCCAAGCCAGAACAGCCCTGTACCTGGCCAGGAAGCTCTGGAATGACAGACGGACTGGGTATCCCTCCTTCTGAATGTGGATGGCCTCCAGTATCCCGGAATGTCGCAGCTGACAGTTGACATATTCCACATCAAAGATATTTGACAGCTGCGAAGATAAAGCAGAGGAAAAAATGAAAAACAAGAAATAAAGAAAAAAAACAGAAAGGAGACAGAAGGAAGGGAGTTTAGAAAGGTTCTCCTTCTCTTGTCCTGTCCTTGGATTGGATCTTGCCATGGGCTGTGGGCCATGGAACACAAAGCCCAAGGATACTTTGGTGTCAAACTGACCCTGGCTTCTGCTCCTGCAGCACAGGATTGACTCACATGGCCACAGCGAAGGGTGGGACACAGAATGGGGAAGGAAATCTCAAGCTATCAAAACAAAGAAGTTTAAATCTCAGCTGTGAAAGGAGAGCTGTTGGAGAAGAGTGAAGGAAGTGAGGGACTCCATAAGGACCTCAGGGTGCTGCCCTACCTTCCTGGGATTAGGGGTAATGCACCGGATGAAGAAGGCATGACTCCTGGAAAACAGAAGGAAGAACCCTGGATCACCCTACTCTCTGTGCTGACCCTGGAAGACTGCACACTTCTGGGTGCCAACAGTATCTCTCACCCTCTCAGCTTGGCTGTGAGGTCCTGCAAAGACTGCTGGAATTTGGACACCAATGTGGAGGCCTGAGGCCTGAGCCCTTTTCCCCTGGTCCCCAGCTCCCTTCGCTGACCATAGGCAGCTTTAGCCCTCTGGAAAATGTGAGACACCACCTGCAAAAACAAAGAAATTACCAAAACTTTCTGACCTACATGGAAAAAAGAATCTCTTCTACCTGAAACTTAAGAGGGCCATTTTCCCTTGCCCCTGACCCTGTCAGGATGCAGCTGCATCCTTGGGCAGTCTGTGTGGTTTATATATAAAATGCATCAATTGTGGGCAAAGACAATTTGCTCAATTCCCAAGTAAATTCAGTGAAATAAAGCTTGTGACTTCTCCAGGTTCTCCTGATACCTGATCAGGATCGTTCTGCTTCTCACATAAAGACAATGAGTGGATCATTGGGAGTCTGCAATAGAGATCTTCCTCCTGACCCACTTCAGTACCTTGAGGCGGCTCTGAGAGAAGATATCCAGCACCTCTGGCCGCAGCTGGTCACGGTTTTTATTGAGAAACTTGTGGACCTGCAGAGGCAAAGTCTGATTTGATGCACCATTCAGACCACTCAGACAGACAAATACCCCTGTTACACACTTGGACTGGGGACAGGCAGCTGGAGAGGTGGAACAAGGAAAAGCCCTGGAGAATGAAGTTGGTTCTTCCCGCTGCCACCAGGGTGGAAGGGACAATGACTTCTGCTTTTACAAAGGATTGCTCCTTTTCCCCTCCACAATGTCCAGCAGGCTTTGACGTCTCACTTTTTTTTTCTGGCAGGAAGAGCTTTCCTGGATTTCCAGGGCTCTGAGGCTGTTGTGTCACTGAGGGCAATTCCTATGTTTCTTCTGCCCAGAGGCAGCTTAGTTGCGTCTCTTAATAACAATCCTCTCTCTCCTCTGATAAACTGATGTTCTAGAGGCATGTGCAGTCACAGGGGAGAGCTTTGATCACAGAGCTGGTCCATCAGGACACCCACAACTTGTCCCCAGCATGGGTTATTTCTGCAGCTGCTCCGAGCCCCTGGCAGCTCACCTGGTAGGTGACAGGGCCAGCATAGTGCTGCACAGTGAACTCTGGCAAAGGCAGCTTGGGCTTGGTGTACCAAGGGCTGTTTCCATGGTGGTAATGACACTTCTGGAGGAAAGTGTGGTCTGTGGCCTGCAAAGGAGATGACAAACACATTTCCTGATGCTGCAACACACTCGGTAGGCTGAAAAGCCACTGTTAAACTGAAGGTTAAAACGCTGAATACTTGTGCAATCATTCTGGAAAACAGCCTTGCGTTTAACCATCCTGTGAAAGGGATCCCATAAGAGGCTGAGTGCTCCTCACCTGAGTCAGGGATGTCTGGTCATCCAGGATGCACAGGATGCCGTGGGGTTTTGCAGTAAGGAAATCCAGGCATGACTCACTGTACATCTTGGAAATAGGAATCCAAGCTAACTGCTCCTGGCGGTATTCCTCCTGCATGTTAAAGGCCAAATCCAGCCATGCAAACAAGGAAAAATGGAGGGAGTTAATAGAGGGATTTGGGTTGTTTATCAGGAAATTAGCGTTTCACTACTGTTAGGAACTTGCCTAGAATTGTCTGGTTTTGTCTCATGAAACTTCTCTAAGGCCACTAATGATTTCTCTGATACGAGTAAAGAAGGCTGCTACGCTGAGTGATAAAGTGAACTGTAAAAGGCAACAAGTCTGATAAATACACTTTCATCCCCAGGACATAAGTGGTACAGAAAATGTTACAAAGAAGCCAAACAAGCTTTAAAAGGACACACTGAGCTCTGGGCTCTTTGACCCTGACCAACTCACTTATCAGGAAAAGGGAACGAGGTACTGACAAAATCTCCTTCCCTTAATTTACTGCAGATATTAAAAAGATAATAATATCTTTTATATTATTATAATATTATAATAATAATAAAAATTATTTTACTACAATAAGTAATATTTAAAAGATATTAAATAGGCAGCTCTTTGGACTTGGATTCCATGGTGTGGTAGGTTGAAACTTGGTTGATGGATAAGTTGCTAACCCAATGAAGAGGGCTGGTAACGCCTCTGCATTCGCACATTTAAAAGAAGGCAAGCGTGTGAAGTTCCTCTCTTGTTCTGGCCTCAAGGGCTGAGGGGTGGCCGGAGGCGGAGGCCCCCGGGCAGGGCCAGGCCAGCCCCCGCCTCAGCGCGTTGGCAATGTGGGGCTCGCCCTGCCCACCCAGGCGAGAGCTGTCCCGGCTCTGTATGCAGTGTGTCACCGAGACCGCGTGGCCGAGGTGATCTGAAGTCGCCGAGACCCCGCACGGAGCCAGGGGGCCAGCAGGGCCTCCTCCCCCCGCGGGCCCGCATGGCCGAGACTCCATCTGAAGCCGCTGCCACCTCCCCGCCGGAGCCGGCGGGCAGGTGGGGCATTCCTGCATCCAGCACGGCTCACGCTGACCAAACAAACACCACACACCACAGCCAACAAGGACAACCTTTTTTTTTCAAGTCAGCGAGGAAGAAAGAGAAAGTGAAGTCACATGGGACAAAGCTGAATGTGGTGACTCCCAAGGTCAGAAACAGAGGGGAAGGGTGAGACCGCATGCAATGGAAGGGAAGTGACGGCGGGAAAAGAGGGCAGTTGCACTTCTGCCACAGAGCCTAAAAATGCTTCTTGCAAGCTGTAGGAAAAAACTTCAATTCATTTGAAAAAAAAGCTTGGGGAGATGGGAAATTCTTGTGCAGTCTGTGATTTTAAAGAGAGGCCCACGTCAGACCATATAGAAGTTGTGAGAAGCTGTTACAGAGAGGCCCATGCCAGGCCACATAGAAGCTGTGACAAGCTGTGAGAGATTCAAAGCAGAGAACCTTTGCTTTCAGGCTGAGATAACTCATCCTTAAAAGACCAAAACCCCATGGGTTTTTTTCCTGTGGCCCATGACTGGCAGTGTGGGAAGACTGCAAGGTTTTCATGCAAGAGATACATTTTTCTTTTCCAGGCAGACTGTTAGTTTGTGAAGATTATATGACACAGCAGAAGAACCTTTTTTACCTTAAGCATAAAAAGACTCTTAAAAAAGCAACTCTGACCAAATCCCATGTTTTGTTTCCACTTGTGAGAGGTTTGTGGTAAAGAGGGAGGCACTGGGAAAGAAAGGTGTTTTAAAGTTTGCTTTGATTTCTTATCATGTTTTTTTTCCACTGTTCATTCGGTTAGTAATAAACTTTTCTTTATATTGCAACTGTTTAAGTGTGGACCTGCTTTTCCCCAAAGTTCCTTTCTGTTTTCCTCAAAAAATCCATATTCCCCTTATGCATATAATTGGATTTTGTGTGCTTGGTGCTTAAACCAGCATCAAACCACGACACATGGCTACTGCTTAAGAGGACTATTTGTTGCCTTGGGTTTTCACTTTATGTTTTTCAAATCCTGTACTGCCTAGTGTGTAACTGAAGTTTCTTGTAGCCTGTTAACTTCTGCTCTCTCATGCGAGGTAGACATAACAAAGCTTCTCCAGGCCTACTCTCCAGGGACACCAGACCATCCTAGGCCCAAAATGTAAACCAAAAGCCTCCAGCAGGGGGCCAAGCTTGGGGAAATGACATCATTAACTGAAGCTTTAATTGGAGAATGAACCCTGATGTGCAAATGAACCAAACCTATAAAAGTGTGAAGAACTCATGACTTGGCATCCATCTCGGGATCCATTTGGGCAGGAGCCTCTGGACTTCCCAGTGTGTATCTCTGAAGGCCTTTCAAATAAATACCTCCTTTATTCCCTTATTGCTGTCTCGCCTCTGTTTTTAGTTTGCCACTTCAGGCATGATATTCAGCTTCCTTTTCCTTGCTGAAGGATACTCTGAGGATGCCTCAACTCATTCCATGTGTGCTGCCTTAAGGTGGTGTGAATTCCACAGTGTTCCCCTCACCTCCTCCTGGGCAATGACAGTCTGGCTGAAGAACCGCTGGAGGTGCTCATTGGCAAAGTTGATGCAGAGCTGCTCCAAGCTGTTCACCCCCAGATCCTGCAAAGACAAAAAGGGATCATCCCTTCCAAGGCTAAGGGAGCTCCAGGCTGAGCTGAGCTGCTGATTCTGGTCAGTGTGAATGAACCCCAATAGTTCAAATCATCTTCTGTCTGGTTTGCAAGCTTTCAGCCTGGCTTACTCACTGGGCTGAACAGCAAGAAGTGAGACAAGCTGTGAAGGAGCATAAGGAAGAAAAGATCTACTCTTGGATGCATAGCTCCACCTCTGAACTCCATTGTTTTCAGCATTC
Source organism: Erpornis zantholeuca (assembly GCA_013400515.1). Lineage (NCBI taxonomy): Eukaryota > Metazoa > Chordata > Aves > Passeriformes > Timaliidae > Erpornis > Erpornis zantholeuca. The sequence goes on from VZTN01012069.1 coordinate 248,374, forward strand.
ATTGGGACATGCAAGTTTTAACAGGAGTCCTAAGTAAAAAACTCCTAGGCTGCGATGAGTACATGCCCTCACTGCCCAGGTCATAGCAAAAGAACATGAAAAATAACCTCAAACCCATGGATGTCCACAATGCCCACGGCACAGTCGGATTCCCAGGGAGCCAACCACTCATTGATCCTCAGCAGCAGCCATTCGAAGAGCAGGGAGTACAGAGTCTTGGCAATGGAGTCCCTGAGTGGGAGAGGGAAGAAGAACCAGTTACTGCAAAGACAGCATCCCTGGGTGCATCTCACCCACTCAGACATCAGCAGAAGTCACCTGGCATCAATGGCTCCTTCTACAGACAGAGGGGTGAAGATCCGATCGTAAGATGTAACCTGGATACACAAAGAGACAGAATTTACTGTTATCATCTCACAAAAAGGCCTTTTTCCTTTATTTTAATCAACAAGGAAGTCAACCCAGTTAATAAATGGCTATTTGTTTCAATTTGGCTGAGAATTTACACAGGTATCAAAAGAAAAACTAAACCCAGAATTTTGTTGCCAGAGGTGGGAGTCAACTGGCCAAAGTGATAAACCTGAAGCCCCTCAGGTCAGAAAAGAGCCCTCCTTGATGTGAGTTCTGCCATCTTTAATGGAGCTGCCTTGAGAGGTTCAGCCCATCCCAACCATTTTACTTCTGCTGTTGCCTCCCAGAGTTTGAGCCTTCCAAGGTTAGGACATTGGGGCAGGACATCCCGTGCTTCAGGATGAATGAGAAATCACCAGAAGGGCACTCACAGTGACACGGTGGGTGACAGCATTCTGCAGGAATTCCGCTGAGACACACAACAAATTGGCCACAATCTGAATCTCGGTGTCACTGGCGATGGCTGCATGTTCAAAGGATTCTTTCTGAATAATAAAGTGTTCTTTATTATATATTACTATCTTTATATATATTACTATATGTCCTAGGTTACAATGTAAGATGTGCCCAAAAGCATGTATTCTATCACCATCTCCATGAGCTGTTGAAACCAGGTGGGACAGTGTTCCCTGCCTCATCCCTCTTGATTATCTTCTGCTAATGGCCCATCAGTGCCTTATCTCAGAACTCACCATCCCATTGTGAGATGTTCCACCCAGAGGGAGCAACCAAGCACTCCATCCTGGATATAAACTGAGATTTTGAACACCACAGACAGCCTTTCCACTGGATTCCCAGAGGACAAGAGCTACATAACTACCACTGGACCTTCTGAGGAAGACCAGACTTTTCTACAGGATCACTGCTCCAACAGAATCACATCCATCGCTTCAGGAGGACTGCAGCCACCTTCTTATCAGACTGCCACTGCTCCCCTGACTGTCAGGGTGTCAGGTCATATCTGACTCTGTCAGTTTAAACCAGTATTTTTTCCTACATTGTTTTATGTATATATATGTATATATATATATTAGTAAAGAACTGTTATTCCTATTTCCCATATCCTTGCCTGAAAGCCCCTTAATTTCAAAATTATAATAATTCAGAGGGAAGGGGGGGGGGTTGAATCTTCCATCCCAAGGGAGGCTTCTGCCTTCCTTAGCAGACATCTGTCTTTCAAACCAATAAATACACTATATATTATACATAGGAACATGGGATACAAGGTCACTCTTGTATTAATATTCCCAACAGCACCTCCGCTGCACAGAGATGGTCATAGCCTGGGCAGAACCCCAGGTTCATTTTAGCTCCTTAAAAAGCCACCCAAGCTCTAATGACCTTTGCCTCCATCTCCTGTCCCTGCCTAGACCAGTCTAGAACCCAACACTAAAAGGAAAGAAAGGTCTTCAAAGGATGTCATCTTCAGTCAGGAATCATGTCCTCGGTCCCACCACATGGGAGAACAGCAATATTCATCACAAATTTCCTGTTCCCAAGCTGTCGGGGTTACTGTACCTCATAGGAGGTAAAGCAGATGTTTCCCAGCTGCAGAATGGCAGCCAGGACAGCCCAGGTGGAGCTCAGCTGATCATCCGAGAGGCTGATTCCCTCCAGAGCTTGCACCAAGACCAGAAAATCCTGGCTGTCCTCCTTCCCCAGGACTTCACATGCTCTGCCCTGAGAGTAAAGGGACAGATAGTCATGATCAGCCCCTTTGGCCCCAGGCAGGGATTAAGCCACCAGCAGGAATCTTCAGAGAAATACTTCAATGTTTTAAGGACTGGAGTGATCTGAAGTAAAGAGACCAAAGACACCACTAGTGGAAACTCAACACTTGTGAGGGCCCAGTCTCTTTTCTCTCTGGAGTTTTGAGATGACTATCTCTCTTACCCATACATGCCAAGTTTCTGTTGTAATTCCAGCACAAGCTCCCCAGGATCCCCCTGCCCACTGCTGGGGTGCAGCTTGAGAGGAGAAGTGGTGCCAGAGTCGACTCCCAAGTAAATAATGGCAGAGTTGCTCCCCAAATGGTACCAGAACCCGATGTGTCAAGGCAGATGGGGTTCTGTGCACCCAAAGAGTCACCCAGGGTTACAGCCTGTCTCATCTCGGCCATGGAGCTTCTCTACAACATGGGCTTATCACTCCTCTGCTTCTTTTTTTTTCTCTACAGGAGAACACTCCTGGCAGCTGCCTGTAACCCTAAAGGTCACACAAATCCTGGGTCAGGGGATTCTGCAGAACCTGTTTGTGTTCAAGGGCATTCTTTGACCACAGTTCCCAGCTCTCAACAGATTCTGGTGAGACAAGGATGAGGTCCAGGCACCCCTTGGGCTTCTTGCAAAATCCAAGAGAGATTTTGTCAATCTCTTTTGTGCATAATCTGATCTTTTTCCCTGTTCTTCTCTGCAGCAGGCTGGGATATTCCTGTTAATTATCACCTTGAAGACTTTGCTTTACAATGCTTTGCCAGCCAGGAACCATTAATCACACATTAAGGGTTGGGCCCTTAATTGCCCTCCATCCTTGAGTCACTAATGGTACTTGTCCATTCCTCGCCTGAAGGCGAGGTGATAGCAATTACTGCCGAGGATTCCTCCGGGCCGCAGCTGCTGTAAAGAATTTGAATCTGCCACCTGGGAAAGCTGACTCACGATGAAATAAGAAAAATCTCTTGCTATTGTTGTGACCTCCTTGATTATGGAGAACAATCTTAAAGAAACACAAACAAAACAAAACCCACACGGGGGAAAAAAAAATGTGTTCCAAGATTGTGACGATGCAAGTCTGACAAACAAATTTCCAATTTAAATAATTGCAATCAGCAGTATATTTCAGAGGTTTAAAATTTGCACCCATTGACTCAGTCAAAAAAGCAGGTGTTTGCAGAAGGTAGAAAGAAATCCTCCCTGCTTTTTGCAGTCCCACAGTAAATTGAAAATGCAAGGAAAGGCAATGAGAAAAGGGGTTTTACACCACACGATGGAGCCGTGAGTCTACACAATGACTCCTTGTTGAGGTCCGGCCTTTCAGAGTAGAAGAGGCCTGAAAGGTGAGAAAATGATCACAAAAGAGACAAAGATGTTGATTCTTAGATCAGGTATGAGAAGGAGCAGAGTATGAGAGGGAGCAGAGCTGACTTTAGCATAGTCCTGGTAGTCCTTTGCAGGGGAACAAAGTGATTTGGTGCCTCTCTAACCAAACAGAAGGGAGGCCTTGGCCATTTCTCCCTGCCAGCTGCAGCAGAGCACCCTCAGCTCACTCACCTGGTTCAAGTAAAAGTAGGACTCTGGCTCCTGCAAGTACATCTCCTCTTTCTTCTCCACAGGCAGCCCTGCCAGCAGCTCATAAAACACATGGTAGTTCCTCTCACCCTGGGCCTGATGGGACACATTCATGGAGTTGATCCATATGGAGTTCCAAGCCCCTACAGAACACACTCCCAGAGCAGGGCACAGATTCTGGGGTCAGCAGGATGAGGCCAGAGCCACTGAATTTGAAAAGTTTCCAGGGTTTCCCACTGACACCTTAAGAACATTCCATCTGAGATCAGTCCTTTTCACAGAGCTCTAATATTTGACCATTTCCACACTCCAGACATTAAGAAAAACTAATTGAGGGAGAACTTAACTTTCAGTAATTGCTAATAAGTGGCTTAATTCAACCTGTTTGAGACAGAGAAACCTCCTATTTTATACAAATAAAAGAAGTGATCACCTTATGCTACACCTTATGCTATGGAGGGGGCATAGTTCTTGCTAGTAGAAGAAATGGAAAACTATTCTCAAACTAATTCCCAGCGCTGATATTTAACAGTAAATTTAAGATTAAATGTTAATAAAGGAGAGAGGGCACCACTGGTCCTCACCTGAAACACCACACGAGACTTCTCCAGCAGGTACTGGGAGATGGATGTTCCCACCACGATGCCACTGAGCACAAGACAACAACAGATCCTGTCAGAAGCTGGGGACAGGTTTTCTGCAGACAAGAATGATCTAAGGGACATAATCTACATGAATTTCCAAAATATTTTGACAAAATGGTGGGACTTTCAGGGAGACCAAGCAAGCATGGAATAAGAAGGAAAGTCCTAACGTGGGTAGGAATAAAGGTGAATCCTCTTAGCAGTCTGAAACAAGCATTAGAGTTCCACAGAGTGTCAGTGCCTGACGTGTGAGGGCAACTGAGGGTTTGATAAGTGACCTAGAAGAGGAGCTGAACAGCAGTGGGACAACCCTTCCTGCTTGTATGAAATTATTCAAGGCAATGAGGATGAAGTCCAACTGTGAATAAATGCAGACAGACTTTACAATGCAGAGTGAGTGAGCAAGAAAATGGCAGATGAAACCTACTGTAGATAAATGTGAAGTGATGGGTACAGACCCAGCTTCACATATAAACAGACAGGCTCCAATTTAACCATTGCTCCTTAGGACTGAGACCTGAGGGTTTTGATAGACAGTTCTATGAAAGAATCAGCTCGGTGCTTGGCAACAGTCAGAAAAAAACCCCAAGGAAACCAACCAAACCCAGAAGTTAGAAAGGAGGCAGGCTCAAAACAGAAAGATGTTTTTCACAGAACTGGTTAGACCTGTGGAACACTTGTTGAAGGCTGCTGCAGAGGCATGAAGTGAAGTTTATATGAGTCCAAGAGGAAACTGGAAAGCCTCAGGAGACTCAGGAAAACTCCTGAGCTGCTGCAAATGCTGAAGAACTCATGGGGTGTTAGGGGAAAGCATTGTGTGTATTTGGGCTGTTCTTGCCTCAGGCAGTGCTTGAGGCCAGTGCTGGGGACAGAGCAGGGTTATCAGATGGGTCCTTGGTATAAACCAGTTCAGCCATTCTTATGTTCTTAATCTAACATTCATCTTGAGAAGTAAGATCTGTTCTTCTGTGGAGGAAACAAATAAAAGCAAAATAGGGGTGTAAACTCACTTTCTTCCTACCCTGATGATAACAAGAGTGAAGGGAAGGAAGGGTTATTGTGTGAGCTCTCAGTATTGCCCCACTTGGTCCCATCCAGACACCCCTTGGCAGCTGGAGGGACCCCAGGGGGATTCTTCAACTCACTGTCGAAGGTGGACGTCCAGCAGCTTTCCAAAACGGCTGGAGTTGTCATTGAGGATGGTTCTTGCATTTCCAAAACTCTCCAGGATGGGTAGGACATTGCAGGGCTTTAAAGAAAAGAGGGGGGGAACACTTCTGTAGCAATCACAGGGTTTTAAACTCAAAAGGGGCCTATCAGTTTGAAAATATATTTTTTTAAAAAAGTAACTCCACTGATATAATTCTTGCATGGGTTTTAAATGTAACCTGGTATCACTATCGCTAGCCAGTATCGCTAGCCAGAGTTGCTCTGTGAGCTCTTTACCCTTGCTGCTACCACTTTCTGCTCTGTGTTTGTTCAGATTCATCTCCCAGACTCTGCTAAAAGCTCTCCATGGCAGCTACCAGCTCTCAGTTCAAACAAATACAGAGCTTTTCACAGCATCAGATCTCCCAGGTATTAAAATACAGAACTAGAAATACATCAGCTGTCCCCATGTCTTTATGAGAGCTTCACTTTGGACCACAAACCATCCCAAGTCCAGCCAAAGAAATAACATTGGCAGCGTGGCCCTCTCTCCTGTCTTTGGCTTCTTTTCCCTGCCCAACCCTCACGGCCTCCAGCCAAGCTCAGTTGCCTCTTACCTGTCTGATCCTGTGGCTGTCAGATCGCTGGTACAGCATGGTCAGGTATTGCACAATGGCTTTGGCAGCTTCTGTTTTACCTGATCCACTGTGCCCACTGCAGGAGCAAGAGGTGAAGAGCTTGGCATCAAAACAGAGGTACCCTGATCTAGGCATATCAGAGGCCCTGCTACAGCAAATCAGAGGGGTTGTGCTGATTTACAGCTGGAGATCTATCACCCATTGCTTGAAACACCGAGACAATCTGACCGAATGGGCACAAATGGGATTCCCCTGGGGAATGCCAGACTCCTTCTCCCCCACTCCCCTGAACTGAAGTGAAACTCAATTCAAACCGTACTTGCACAGAGTGAAATAAAAATCCACCTCGTTCAGGTTCTCCACTGGCCGTGGAGAACCAGTCCTTCCATGGCAGCTCTCATGGAAAAGCCAGAGAGACCAACTTACAGACAGTGAAATACAGAAGTGGAAGCTTTACACAGAGAAATTAAAGGGCCTTCAACAAAGCTCTTCACCTCCTACCTGATGATGACACACTGCTCCTGCCTTGACGACTGGGACCGCGTGTAGGCCATCTCTGCTATGGCAAAGATGTGTCTGGATGGACAAAAATAAACCCCCATTAACTGACCCCACATTTCTACCTCAGAAGTGCAGCACCAAGAGGTTCCTCATCAGGGATCTACATTAGAGATGGGCCAATGCCTTGATCAAAGGAACTTGACCTAAAAATCACAGAATGGTTTGGATTGGAGGGGTCTTAAAGACCATCTCATTCCTCTGCCCTGGACAGGGATGACTTCCACTAGACCTGATTTTTCCAAGCCCTGTCCAGCCTGGCCTTAGACACTTCCAGGGATGAACTTCAGCTCTGTAGAATTACAGGCCCAAGCAACTACAGCTTTGCAAAATGGGCTGTTCACTTCCTGAATGTGCCATTCATCCAGAGAATTAATCCTTTCTACCAGAGAACTGGAGGAAAATAAAATACTTTCTGGAGCACAAACAGCACAGGGTTTTGGGAGTTATTTGAGAAAGAGAAACATACGGGGCATTTTTTGAGAGAGTCCCTTGTTGGTACTCGGTAGCCACATCTTCGGAGTAGATACTGAGGTCTTTGAAAGGATTCACAGAAATCAAAATTTGCCCAACGTAAGTCTAGGACAAAAATAAGAAAGGGGAAAAAAAATCTGGTGGCTTCTTAGAATTTTCTGAATGAGGAATGCAGCTGGATGCATATATTAATACAAATATAGAAATTCCTTTAAAGGAATATTGTTTATTCTGACTATACTGTCAACTTACCCAGGGCACAGCTTTTCAGTGGTCATTTTCAAATCTCTGTCATTAATAATTTGGGATAAGTGAGCACTCACTGGTCTGTGGTCATCTTCTCTAGTCACTGTCTATTCTCCAAGCTCCACATGAAATTACAGGCACAGGTTTGAACACCTGAGCCAGTAAATGGAAAAGAGAACAATTAACCACCCAGAACCAGATCTGGACTGCAACACTGTGAAATGTTTGCAGAAACTCTAAGGTTTCTTCTCAAGATCCACAATTTTTAACTCAGAACTTCTTTGCCAAAAAGAGGTGAGTCCCACTAGGAGCAGCTGAAGATAAAAAGGAGACCAAGTAGCTTGCAGGTTGGCAACAAATACCAAAATTACAGAGAAACTCTAGAACATTCAGATTTTACCCCAAATATTTCATACTACCTGATTTCTGAGCAAAAGCTATGTGAGTATCCTTTTTATCACTGTTTCCAGTAATGAGTGAGATACTTGGTGCATTATTAAAGCTTGAGGGCATAATATAAATTATTTTCTCTTAAAGCTCATTGTTCAGAATGAATAAGCACTGAAGGAAACCAAACCAAACACCACTATAAAAACCATCCATACATAAATGAGATTGCAATGGAACCTCTTCTTCAGGCACAGCAGGACTGAGCTCTCACAGACTTCCCTACAAACAGAGGAAAGGACTCGTCAGCCACAAGCTTCATTTGCATATGTTAATATTAAATATTAACCCTTCTTCCCTCCCAAGAATAGATCACAGAATATTCTGATTTTGAAAGGACCTATAAGAATCATTGAGTCCAATTCTTAAGCGAATGGCCCCTATGGGGATCAAGGATTTTTTGGGGAGCTGGGACTGAAACTCTTCACTGCCTTCATGTGGTTCCAACATCTCCAGGATTAAACACATCAGAGAATGGAGCATTCAAAGCTCAGAACTTCCTCTGTGTGATCACAGCTCCTTGCACAGCCTTTACAGGTGTTTATCTCAACAGGATGACAGGAGGAGAGGATGTGTGAGAAGCAGTGTCAGGTGCTTCTCTTTCAACAATAGCAGTGAAGCAATGGTTTAACAGCTCTTAAAGATGTAGGACCTGAATTTTTCACAGCTGAAGGAAACAGGAGCCACTAAAGCCAAAAAATGTAGAAATGTGCCTCTCATCCTTCAAGCTGTCCTTTCTTACAATACACTCACTTCATACAATAAGAATGGCATGTTAAATTCCCAATTCTCTCCTTCTGCTACACCACAGAAGTCACATCAGCCTCTGAACCTAATTTCCCCTACCCATTAAGCATTTTGGGGGTTTTTTAGATCGCATTTCAGGACTGGGAACAATTTAACAGGAGAGACAGAGTCTCTCTGGGGTGTGACTGCAGAAGTTCAGTGTGTACTCTCTGTGCAGCAGAGCCTGGGGACACGCTCTACATAACAGCCAGGAGTTCCCTCTGCACCTCTGCTCCTCCCCAGTGGTTCAGTGTAGGTCCATAACTTAAATACTAAAATTCAGTCTTTTACTTAGCTTTCGGCAGAGCATCAGTTACTCAGCTATGATATGCATCCAATTAATTATATTATCTCTCACAGAGAAAAAAAATATTTCCTCCTCTCTAGGTAAGGATCTCTAATGTGTTTGCTGTCGTTGAGCCACCTTTGCAGGATAACAAGCAAGGCCCTGTGACCTGAATGAGCTGTAGACACTGAGGACACCTACTCCAGTCTGGTTAGGTCTTCAATCTCCTCGACTTCTGCACAGTGCTCTTCACACACATACACCTGAAATGCACAGACACATGACCGAAATTCAGGGGAAGTTCCATTCCATTCCAGTACTGGGGACAACACCTGTACCTGTTCCTGCATGATCTCCATCTCCACCATGTTGTCAGCAACATCTTCTGCCTCCCACTGGTCCTTGCAGAGCCTCACACGGCTGCTGGCCAGCTGGGGGTCCTTGGAGATGGCCCATTTGCTCAGGTTCTCTATGGTTGGCCGTGGCAGCAGCAGCTCAGAGTTCAGCCATGCTGCAGGATCACATCCCTGCCCCTGCTGCCGGGACCAGTGCACACAAGGAGTGACCACAGATCCTGCAGTCGGGAGGACACCTGAGCCCTCCTTGACATCTACCTCACTGCAATAATCTGAAGTATGAATTGGCTCCTGCTCTCGATGTGGGAGGAAGTCCTGCTCAGTGTTTCTCTGGCTTGGATCCATCAGAGGTCTGGGAAGGTCACATTTGGGTCTGCAACCCTGTTGCACGGGGGTGACAGATTTTCTTTCTGATGGAGATTTCAGTTTCTGTAGGGAATAAGCATTGCCAAAGCCCCTGGACAAGGAGCTCTTAGCCTTAACCAAGCTGTGGACTCTGGGGAACACTATAGCAAACTTGGCACTGTTCTTCTCATCCAAGCATGGAAAGGAACTAGTTCCGTGAGGAGAGGAATCACCAGGAGGCAAATCAATGTGTCCCACTTCCTCTACTGTTTTAGGACCACCTTTCCCCTCCACTAATGAAGCAGAAGATCCTTTGTCCCTTGGCTCAGCCCTCCCCAGCTGTCCAGCTGCACCAGGGAAAGCTTTGCCAGACCGACCAACCCATCCTGCAGTGCTCAGAATCCGGATTGCCATTCTACTTCTGAATCCAAAAGGTTTGCTGCTCCTCTTCTTCTTCTCAAATTTCTTCAAGAGCCATCTGGAGATACCAATTGCACGTGCCACACTCAGCAGTCGAGCTTTCAGCCTTGCTTTCTTGGCAGGTTTTTGGCCAAGCCAGCTGGTGACTTTTCTAAAAGCAGAACGTGTGTGCAAGTGCTTGGATGCTTCCCCACTGTGCACAGGTTCTGTTTCAGAAGGTGCCTCTGCAACCACTTCTTCTGCTTTCTCTTTTTTTGCCTTTGTAGACTGGCCTGAACTCTGTTTAACTTTTCCAGTAACTTTTCCAACTTTCTCCTTTCCAAGGAGCTGCTTACCAGATGATTTTTTTGTAATGGTGGAACAGCTTGAAGTATTTAATCTTTTCTCTCCAAAACTCTGAACTATGTTGGGTTCTTTTTGTTTACTGAGAGTTTCTAGAGTCATGGGTTTTGAACAGATGCTTTCAACATTGTTCAGGTCTGAGCTGGTTCCCAAAGCCATCTGGGCAGGATTTGGTTTCTGGCTTGATGATAATTTGGTCTCAGCATATTTATGCTGGTTTTTCAGACTGAGGGGGATTTGGGATTGAGAAGAACATTTTTTTGTAAGTATCAGTGCTGCTAGGTCCTGCCTGCTGCAGTCTGAACTGTCCCTCTCTCTTTGTTCAGCCTCTTCACCTTGTTCTGGGATCTCACACTTCCTGGATTTCTCCTTCAGTGTCCTCTGCTGTGTGGAGAGGAAAGAGCCATTTTTCAGCTCTCTGCCTTCATCATTCACCTTCTCTTCCTGTTCATATTTGCTAAGGTAAACATGGAGTTTTGCTTTCACAGCAGCTGGGAGTGGTTCTGGTTCATTTTCTTTTACTTCGTCAATGTTCTCTGCAGTGCTGCCCTCCCCACTGCTGTCAGAAATCACCTGTCCATCTTTTGCCATATCTTCAACTCTGTCGTTTTCTGGTATATTTTCTTTGTCTACTTCAGTATTTCCTCTGTTCTTAACACTCTTAACTCGGACTCCTGAAGTGCTTAACTGATCATCTGCCTCACTGCTCTCAGCTGGAGCACATTCTGGTTGTCTCAGCATGTTGTCTGGCTTCCTCATCTTCTCCTCTGCTTCCAATCCTGCAAATTCAGTGCCTTCACCCTCAGATTCAATTTTTCCATCTGTGGTCACTTGCTCCCTTTCAGGTTCATTAGATGCTTCCTTGCTTTCACCAGCCAGTTCCTTGTAGCCTTTTCCTTCACTCACAGGAGGATCTTTGAGCACAGCCTCTTTCTCACTCTTGCCATCTTCCTCCGAAGAGCTGCTCTTCTCTTCTGAAGAGCTACTCTTCTCTTCACTGCTGGAACTGCTGCCCACCACAGCCTCCTTTGTGTCCCTTTTGTGGGTCCCACGGCCTTCACTGCTGGAGTCAGAGCAGGAGTTACCTGGAGCTTCCAGAATATTTTCATCCTCGCTTTCACTGATGACAATCCTAGTAAGTTTTTCAACTTGCTTTTTCCCAGTCCTCTCACCTTTTTCCTGTGCTTTATTGCCTTGGGATTGAGAACTTGATTTCTGCTCAGAAGTCTCCTTGGAGTCCTGATTCCCTCTGTACCTTCCTCTGGGGTTCTGTGCCTTCTCTGCCAAGTTCTGTTTCAGAAAAGAACCTTCAGCACCTTGCTCTGTGATGGTCTTTACAGCCCCCAGCTCAGTGCCAGCTTGACCAACACCAGTTCTCTTTCCACACCTCTTTTTAAAACTCTTTGTGATGGTTTTTCCCTCCTTGTCACTGCTGTCCTCACTCTCCTGCCCTGGTGTTATTTCCCATTGCTTGCAGGCCTTTCCTTTTTTCCACTCCAACCTGGACACTCCATGTTTTCTCCCCAAGCCAGATTCCCTTGTAGCATTTCTCCTGCAGGCTCTTTTTCTCTGGAATAATTTCTTGGGGTCATTTTCTTTGCTTTCCTGAGGCCTCCCCAGCCTCTGGATTTTTAAGGGCTCCTCTCCAAGGCTGTCACCTTGTTCAGGCAGTGACTCTTTGCCCTTCACTTGGCCTCTGCTCTTACCTTCCCTCCGCTTCCCACAGTAGATCTTTGAGTCTCCTGTGGAGTTTTTCTCGCAATTGAACAACTTCTCTTTTCCAGCCTTTTTCTGCTGAGTCTTGGATCGGGAAGGAGGCATTTCCTCAGTGTTCAGCAGTATGTGAAGGCTTATCTCAACTCACCTGTGAAAGGAAACATTGTGCATTTTGCTGTGAAATAATCTACAAAGGGAGGCCAGATGCTCCTGTGCACTAATTTGCCTCATTTCTGTGGAGCCAAATAAATGTTTGCTGTGCAGTGCCAAACTGACTGCCCTGCTCCGGGTTAATCTCTGGCTTATTTTGTCACAAATCACCCTGATTTTCTTCTTTTACTAGAATCCACCATCGTAGAATATGATGAGCTGGAAGGGACCCATCAGGATCATCCAAGTCCAACTCCTGGCCCTGCACAGGACACCCCAAGAATCCCATCATTAGGCCATGTGTCCATGATTTTCTGCAGCTGACAAAGGTTTGGACACACTGTAGTTCAAGATAAAATGATTATTTTATTTCAGTTTTTGCTTCTCTAATAGCCTCCTCTGTGCTGAAGAAGATAGGAACACATCTAAGGATCTATGTGAAATAAATGTCAGAAGCAAACACTACTCCAGCGTATCATAACTTCCACACAACTGCCCCTGAGTGCACTGTCCTTCCCTGGCAGTGTGGGAAACATTCAGTATCCCAAGTGTTTAGCTCTTTATCTTCCCTCTAACCTTATGCACGGAATAAAGGATGTAAAAGTGCCCAAAGGATTGATCCTGATATTTCAGGCTGATGCAAAATATCACTTCTATCCTTTCCAGTTATACAGACCCTTTGTTTTATGAGTCAACCTCTTGCTGCTTCAGACATCCCACTGGGCCTCCAGGCTGTGCTGCTGCCCTGAGAGTGAATGAAGTGCTGGGTGCAGAGCCTGGGTTTGGGTCCCCAACAGCAAACACTGCAAGGAAAGGCTCCAAACCACAAAACAGTGGGAGCACAACTGGAAGGAAATGATGGATCAGAGAAAGGAAAACTTGGAGGTGGTTGGGTGAGGAGTGTGGGACTAAGGGAAAAATCTTACAGCAAGGAAAACCATCATTCTGCAACATCTTCCCAAATACAAGAGATTAAAAGGCTCTTGTTGGGGGTATTTGGAGCTATCTTGGAGATTCCATTACCCAGTGCTGTGCAGGGAACAAACCAGCACACAGGATGGAAATTCCATGACATATTTTGTCCTCTCATCTCTTTCTCCGTTAAAGCCTTCTCTTCATTTTCTCATTTTTCTTTCTCTTTGGTTTTCAGCCAGTTCTGTGGATTCTCTTCTCAGGCAGAAGAGAAACTTCCACCCACCACAGATTTACAAATTCTGTCAGTGGGTAACAGAGGATGGAACAGTCAAGATTTTGTTACTGATTCCTACTAATTCCACCAAGCATTGACTTATTTAAAGGCTGAAATCCAGCATCTGGAAACCTCCAGCCAGATGTTACACTATTATGGGATGCTGGCAATATGCTTACCTGTCTGACACTCTGACCCTGCACCCCAGTGGCCAGGGATGCAGTGTCTGTACACAGGCTACAAGCCCAAAAAGGTTCCAGCCAAGGTTTTTTGGAACTTCCATCCACAGGCATCTCCCTGCCCCAGGGAAGGGGATGGAGGGAAAACACACACTCAAGATTGTAATTCAGGAAGCTTTAAAAACTTTAAACTTTTACAGCTGCTATAAAGTCTGACAAGGAATGAGAATTTTTAGAATTTAGTACCTCAGGAAATCCAGCCACTCTCCATAATATCTTATGACCTCATTGCAGAAACTTGTCCAAGCATATTTACAAGTTATTAAAATAAATTTTGAAAAAAGGCCATTAAAAAGTACATTCCAGTACTCTGGGAGCAACTCTGTAAGAAACAACACAGTAAATCAAAAAGTTCATCTCACCTCAGTCACTCCAAGGAGGGCAGCAAAACCACATTTGAGATTTCCACAGCCCAGGAAGGCTGATGGTGTAAGGAAAGCACACTTGCTATGTGTAAGGCACAGGGTCTTATTGCAAGTGTTGGTTCCTTTTCTGTACCACCTATTTTGTGCTGTTCTGCACCAAAGAACAATCTGCAAAGGGGGAAAAACAGCATCTCCTACTCACCCAGATGAAACTTTGATACTGAAGCGAAAAGCTGTTGCCCTGAAATCAGTTACATACAACTAATGGTTCCTCAACAATCAGTGTCCTCAGGGTTCCCTCTCAACTTGCTTTTTTTGTTCTGGTCTAGAGTTGACTCTATTCAAACCCTCCTGGACACTCTGCACAGGGCAGAGTTCATCTCTTAACACCAAATCCTCCTCCCTCCCTCTCTCTGAACACGACTCTATCATACGTAGGTGTCTGCTCACCTCATTTCAGCCCCCCCTCCCCACTTAATACCCCAGTTCTCCTGGCCTAGATCTCTAAATCCTGCAACAGGACTTTTGTTACTGAGATTAATGGCAGCTGAATTAGACCATAAATCCTCAGTACAGAATAGTTGTTAATATTCTGTCCTCCTGGAGGCTTAAAGTTGATTCAGCTTCTCTACAGTGGCAAATGCAGGAGAAAATAATAAATAAAAGTCTGTTTTTATGTGCTGTTACTAGATAGTCATGTGCCTGCAGAGCTAAAGCCTTCCACAAAACAAAAATGCTGAAATTCTTGGATGAGGAGGAAGGTCAGAAACACTGCCCAAATTTGTAGGGAGCTTAGACACAGGAGTTTGGTTTGACTCACTGTAAAGACAGGACCCCTGACTGAATCTGGGTTAGAAAGTGAAAAACCAGAGTTCACAATTCTTCAGAGACAGGGTTTTAGAGCAGGTTGGTTTGTAACACCACTGTTATTCCTGGCAATGGGAAGATGAATCACTGCTTATATAAACAATTCCTTTGACATTAGACCTGCTCCGATTAACTGCCCTGGACCATCTGCCTGCTGGACACACTGCAGCAGGTGAAAGATGCTGCTCATCAGTTCTCCAGCTCCCCTCACCACACCAACTTCACCTAAATCACTACAGGAAAAAGAACAATTCCATGGCATTCTCCCATTTTGAGGAGAAATGAGAACAACTCACATCAGAGAAAGGAGATCCTCAATGCTGTCAAGAATCACGGCATGAACCTACACATAAAAAGAAGAACAGAAAGCTCATGCTGCTATTTTAAGACCAAAAGGGAATTGTCTGTCTTCCCTGAGCACAGTGGATTCTCCCAACTCATAGAGAGGAAAGTACAATCATTAATATTAAAAGGACTTGCCTGGAATTTAATTCTTAAGTTTCTATTTTCATTCACTGCACAAATTGCTCAAACCCCTTCTTTTTTGCTCAGTAATTTTTGTAACGTACCTGCACTGATTCCAGCGAGCTGCCCAGTACCTGGATCACAGGTCACACTCATGCAAAGGTAACATATTCCCTCTCCCATGCCTTGTTTCCATGCAGCCCAGAGTCTGTTCCAGAGTTCTTGCAAGCCTGCCCAGCTGTGGAGTGTAACAGGGATTCTGGCTGGGCTGTGCCCCAAGAGCAGATAATTACACGTACATGGAAGGAAAGTGGCATCAATAATTCAAGATTTCACATGGTACCTTTTGAACTTTTCAACCAGCAGTATCAGCACCTGGCTTGCAGAGTTTGGGATAAAAGAAGAGGTGGGATTTCACCTAGGTCAGGGTCAGATGTGGTATGATGAGCTGCACCCCCAAAGAAAGACTGAAAGGGTCAATTCCAAAACCAAAACACATCTGCTATAATGCAAGAGGCTACTAGACAAGGCATAGTGAATACTATCTAAAAAAAGCTTAGGCCAGTGAAAATAATTAAATCATAGGCCCCTTTCTTCTGCATCCCTGGAGTTTTATTCCAGGGAGCCAAGCACAGACAGCTCAGCCTCTGCTTTCTCCTTGCCAATACCAAGCTCTCTGCTGAAACAGGAAAGCAGTTTCCAGCTCAGCACTGAAAAGACAGCAAAACTGGCACTGTTTTTGCCCTCATTATGCCTAAATCTCAGTCCAAATCAAGCAGAATGACTAAATCTCCTTTCAACTCAAATTTCCAAATAAAGTCGTTCTCCTCTTACTTGCAGACAGGCTGAGGTTACTCACAGCCAGTGCTTATGTCCATGAAACTCTGTTTAATCAGGGATGGCTTTGCCCTGCCTGGGTTGTTCTCAAGAAATCAGGTAACAGAGCAGACACAAATGCTCAGTGTGAGCTGTATGTGCAGCCTCCCTCTGCTTTCCCCATGCTGCAAAGGGATGGCAGAGGGACAGCAGGATTTTACTGCTCTGAGGATGTCCCTGGCTCTTCAAGGTTTCCTGCCCCCTCCCAAAAAGCCTCCAGGGGAGCTGGAGATTAAAGAAAATGAACTCAGGTGTGGCCAGTCACCAGAACGAGTGATCCAAACATGAAATGTGGTAAGATTTTAGATGCTTTGCAGCATGAGTTTGGGTGGGACCTGTTTGTCCACCTCTGTCCAAGAGCCCCTGGCTGTTATGTTTTGTACCTTGAGGGCTCCTCCACTCAG
The DNA here is from genome assembly GCA_013400515.1 of Erpornis zantholeuca. Taxonomy (NCBI): domain Eukaryota; kingdom Metazoa; phylum Chordata; class Aves; order Passeriformes; family Timaliidae; genus Erpornis; species Erpornis zantholeuca. The sequence goes on from VZTN01012069.1 coordinate 265,034, forward strand.
AAGCAAAGATAAAAACTGGGGATTGAACTGGAGAACTCAAGAAACATTTTACCTGAGCTTTCTATTGCTGGATGCTCCACTTCTCTTAGTTCACAAGAATGAGGCTGTAGAGCAACAGTGCAGTTAATTATTTCATCATGTTCTTTTATTACCTGTCCACAAATAACACTCTATCCCTCTCTGCAGAAAAGAGAAATCTCTCCTGTAAAGCTCAGAATGACTGATGGCATCTGGATCATGAACTCCTTAACAAATCTTGGAAAAAAGCCCCAGGGCTCTTAGCTCTAAGCTTCTAATGTGTGTGTGTGGCAGGGAGGAGAAGCTGCTCTGAAAAATTCAGCTCCTGAGGAGGAAATGGCTTTAACAAACTCCATCAGTATCAGCTGGAGCCTCTTCAAGGCTCTGCATAGCTCGGGCAGCACCGGAGCTGTTTCTTTGATTTCTGTGATTTGTCAGAAGCCTGAGATACTTGGGTTTCGTCCTGGGATGGCCAAGATGGGGAGGCACTGATGATATTCACTTCAGACTCCTGTCTGCTCTGGGCTACCTGAGAGGAGAAAGGCTAAACTGGTGCTGTGCAGATACTCTGTCCCCACCCCAGTCTCCAGCCTGGCTGTCCCAGCACCTCTAACCTGAATTCTCTGCACAGACTGAACACATTTGTTTGCCTTTTAAAGTGCTCCTGGCAAAATGCTGGCAGCTGGTTCATATCTTATTAAGGGAGAGGCAGATAAGCACAAGGAAAGATGAAACCCTTCCAGATTTCAGGTCCAGATCTCTGACTAGACTGGATAGTGGAGTTTCCTAAAGATTCCTTCATTTATGCAAAATACCAGGTTCTTTCAGGCAGCATTCAGCCACTATGATTAAAAAAAGTTATTAGAGAGTGATAACACATCAGAATCACCTTTTCACTGCAAATTCTTCCTAAGTCAGTTACATAAAATAAAAGGATTGATGCTATTGCATAAAAGAGAGATTAAAAGGTAACTCCATTTTCAAAAATTACCAAATCACACTAAAATAAAAGACTAGAAATTGGCTGTGATTGATCAGAGGAATGACACTGCATAAATTCCCAACCACCTTGTTTGTTTGGTAACAGCTTAGATAAAGCTATTGGTCAAAGCCCTTCTTAGGAACATCTGTTTTTAAGATTAAACTTGCTAAATGTATGAGTAGGGTCTCCTCTTGGTTTTACTCCACAGCAACCAGAATTGACAATTCCAGTCAGGACCCTGAAGCCTGCAAAACTTGTTTAAAAAGATCTTTCTCTTTTTTACATATTTCCCTTCCCCGCCACTCCCCCATTGCTTTAACATAAAATATCTCCACTCTCTAGCTTCCATATCATATGCTGCCTCATATTAACAGAAAATATTCTCCTTTGAGCCTGTACCCCAGGGTACTGAGAGAATTCCTGACCTCTCATTCCTGACCTCTCACTGTTTCAAACTGGTAAGGGCTCTGCTGCCTTCTTCCAGCTATTTTAAGATGAGCCAAAAGGTCTCCAAGGACCTCTTCCCCAGCCATAACCTGAGGAAGCCAAATAAAGTATTCATGATTGCAAGGAGAAACCAAAACAATTAAGTTACACAGGTTTGAAAACAGCCCCCTTAAATATTTCAGGAGCATTTTGTTGCCCAGTGTCTGCCGTTCAGCAGGGCTGGATGATCCTGTTACACTGCAAGGCAGTCCCCGGGGTCAGAGACAGCCCCAGGCTCTGTCAGGGATGGACCTGATCTGGGTGAGCTGAGGGACTCTGCCCTGTGCTAAGACATGGCTCAGACTTCTCCCTTCTAATCCCCTGAGTGACCTCTGTGGTTTGTGTCTAAAAGGAGCAAACCGAGGAGGCAAGGCCAGGCAAGCCTGTGCTAAATCCAGGTCTGGTTTGCCAACACCAGTTTGGTAACACCAGTGAGCTCCTGGCAGAGCAGTGCCAGCAGCAGAACTCTGGCCTGGGCAGCAGCCAGAACCAGGCCTGTTGTGGAGCTGACGTTTTAGTGGATCTGAGAGAAATCACAGCAACAAGCTTGAAAAAAGCAATTTCTTCTTAAGTGTCTTGAGTTTTAACACTTCTCCGTTTCTAAAGGGAACAGTTGCAGGTTCCCAGGAGAACTTTGACAAAGAATGTAAATATGAGAAAGATGTTTTGATAAGGTATTTTCCTTGGCCAATGAAAAAGCTTTATCTTTGTTTTCATATATTGTGGGACACTGTTCTGTTCACAGACTGACACAGAGAGACAATCTCTCGGAACAGCTGCTTGCCAGAGAGAGAAAAAGCTTTCCTGCTTTTTGCTTCTGCATTTTTGCACTTTGCTTGATATGTCTGCATGAAATGGAATGAAATGAAATAATAAACCTAAGTCTTCTGAATTTGAAAATCTATGATATGGACTTGTTTGTGGATCAGGGCCCAGTATTAGGGCTTCACCATTCCTACAGCCTGTGGGTCATCCCACTGTTCCTTCCCTGCTGCTGTGCCCTGCACTGCTCTGGGACTGCAGCTGTGGTGTTTGTACATCACACTTTCTGCTTACTGGGCACACAGAGGAACCTGGGTGGCCTCAAATGAGCTGTCCTTGCTCTCCTTCCCTGTTTCTGCATAGCTGTGAACCATGGGTTTGGTAGAGAATTCCTTTGAGTCAGTGAAATCCCCTGGATTTGAATTGGGTTTCAACCCAATTATACATGAAAGCAAGAGGCTTTTTAATGGTGGGGGTGGGCTACAGCCCCCAGGGCTGTTCTCTCATGGGAAATGAGTGCTCTGCACAAAGCAGCTGAGCCCCTGAAGTACAAATCAAAGGCTCAAAGTGGAATGTCAGATTGTGCAGACTGAAATGATTACAGCCAGGTAGTTGCAAATCCCCAGAAGATTCTAATAAGCTTGCAGAGATAAAGGTAGAAGGAATCGTGCAGCTAAGGGTGAGGCCTCATGTTACAGCCAAACTGACTTTATAGGGCCACTCCTTCCTTCCAGGGTCTTCTGCATTCCCCTACTGTTTCCTTTGCACCAGTTCTGGTGGCCACCTCAGTGCAATTTGATCTTACAGGTAAGTTGACCTAATGCTGAGCTTCCTCCTACATGAGTGGCCTGCGTGCCTGGAATTGCTCGTGCTGGTTATTCCCTTCATCCAGATCATAAGGCATTAGTTAAAAATCAAATTTAAAAGCACAAATGTGCAGCAAGAGCAGAAAGGGAGCAGGAACAAGCAACGGGAGGGCAGAACAGACCTTAGCTGCAAAGGTGAAGCTCTTTTAGAGCTCCTGAACTCTGGGAGGGAACGAGGAGGAGGGTACATCAAGGCCACAGTACCTGGAAGAAAGTTTGGTTTGGAAACTTGGACAGAGGCTCTGTCAAAAGCAGATTATCCTACAGTGGAATAACAAACTTTCATTAGATACTGTGCCACTCACAATTTTTATGCCCTGTGATACTGTCTTTACACTTTTGAGCCACAGGCACTGTTATTATGTTTTGCTACTGAAGATCTGAAACAAACTGGGAGAAGACTCTTCTCAAGGGGATTGTTTCCAAAACTTGACATTTATTTTACAGGATGACAAACACTTTCTCTCATTTAATATTAACTGCCCTGTATCTTATGCTCTGTTCCACTGCAGATATTTAACTCCCTTAATCTTCTGTAGATACATCCCTCTTCATTTTATGAGAGGTCTCACCTCTCCCTGTGCACAGGAGAGATCTTCACATAAATCTGTCTCACCAGATATCACTGTGACAAGGAAGTGGTTTATAGAATTCAAGCCACTTCCATCCTGGATACATTCCAATGGAGAGTTCTTTCTGTGCATAAGCAGATCCAGAACAAGCACATCAGTGAGCAAGCTCACCTGCTGAACCAAGTCTGGTCAGTCTTTTGAAACAAGAAATGATCACAGCTACTTTCTGTTCCTTCTCCTCAAAGAAAATCTACCAGGTTAATATTATTTATTAATGAGGCACACAGAGCTCTGATACATTAATTCATGCCTGTGAACTGACTTACTGAGAAATTAACATTTTTCTTGTGCACTAAAAATTACTAGTTGAAGATCTTACCCTCAAACAGGATTTTTTAATGCTTTGAACAAGCAAACCTCTAAGGAACAGCTGAATGGGCACAGAGGACTGTCAGGAGGAATCTGCCTGTGCAGCATCAGTTAACAGAGATTAATTGGAGCAGGAGTAGTTTCCATCCAAGGTCTGAGGCTTTAAAAGAGCAAAGCACTTCATAGAAATGACATGATATCATTTTGCTTTGAAATCCTCATGTACCACTTACCACAGCTCCAAAACAAAGAGTTTTAAGGATGGACCCTGGATGCTGCCCAACAGAAATCCCAGTGCCTGGACTGACACTGCAAAGGTTTCAGGAGCCTTTAGGGCTGAGGTATTGCCACTTGCTGTGGAGCTCCAGTAAGTATAAAATTAAACCAGTCTTTTTTAAAGGTTAATTCCATAGTCACTTAATGCTCAAGTTTTATTATTTCCAGAAACTGTGCCCCATGGATCTACTTTGACAGAACTGAATTTCCTTGAGATGGGTTTTTTTCACATCCTCATTACTGTTAATTTACATTCAAAACATCTTCCTGTAATGAAAGCACAGGCAAATATCACCAGGTCTGAACTGTGAGCAAATTGTCACAGCACTGACAAGATCACAGGTAATCAAACTGATTAAGGATTGTGATACCTCCTTTGGTCACAGCCTGCATTTCATCTGCTCTTATCTGTGTCAGAATAAAGTCAGGAGGATGTGTTTGTCTGCAGAACAATCACACTCTTGAAAAATACCTCTCCCAAATTCCACTCCCATGGCTAACTTGCAGTTTGGAATAAAGCTCCCACAGCTATAGCTGAAGCCACTTGTGCCTCAATACATTGCCTAAGAAATAACACCAAGCCTTTTCTTGATCCTGCCATGTTCTCTGCTGCCTTGGTCTCTTACCCCATCAGGGCTTGAGCTGCAATGTCTGACTTTGGGGTGATGTTCAGCAGCTCAGAGATGACCTTGTGTTGCCGATTTGGGTTTTTTAGGAGCTCAGGCTGTTCTTCAAGGGCTCAGCACAGCAATCTGACAAAGATTCCTTTAAGAAGGAGAGTGTGAGGAGAATATAAGCTTCATTTTTTGAAGTCCCTGCCTTAAGCATGGGAACAGGAGATTGGCTTTAAACAAATGAACAACATGCAGAGGCTCGAGGAACAAGGACACAATGCACAGACTCATCTGCCAGAGGAGCAGACAGGAGGAAGAGTGTCGCCCTGAAAATAAGCCTTCTAATTTGGAGTCAGAACTGTTCGTTTGTTTTGCAAAGTTACTCTCAAGTTCCCACGGAACTTTCACACAAACAAGATGTGTTTTTCTAACTGTCCTTCTTGTTTTTCATTCCATTCCTGATAAACAAGGGTTTGATGGACTTCTGTCCAGGCCAATGGAGATGGACAGGAGAAGATCTCCCTGTCCAATCCACGGGGTCTCAAAGAATTGTATAAAAGCTGTGAAAAATAAAACTTCCTTCCTTCTTTCTTCCGACACTCAACCTGTGTGTGTGTGTGTTCGTTCGTGCTCTCGAGCGACAGAAGAGATCCTTGTCTTTTGAAGGGGAAGACTCAGGGACAGGCTGGGCTCTACCCTTGGAGATACAGGTCCTTCCAACCTGGGTGACTCTGCCTGATGCTGTCAGCACATGCTCAGGACCATCCATCTTAACAGAGGGCTCCCTCACCAAAAAGCTCTTTTAAAATACAACAAGCTCTGCATACCAGGGCTGTGCCATAAAGAGCTGGAGCCTCAGTTTCTACTCATTTAGCTGGGGAAGAGGTGAGCAGAGGGAAGAGCCTCAAAGTACCTTTTTATCTGCTTTCCTCCTTACTGAAACGGGCCACAAATGCAAGGAGCTTTTTAGCTGTCCTGTCTTGGTTGTGCTCCCAGCAAATCCATCCCTCCCATTCCCATGGATCAGCCAACATGCATAAAAGGCATGAGAGGCAAGATGGAAATGAGGAACCTGGTAATACAACAGTTTCATTGCAAGAAAATCCTACTTGAGAGAGGCCATTTCTACCAAAGGAACAGTTTGGACAAATTAACCAACACCAGGATGATCTCAAGGACCATTCTACTGCTACAGCAGCCTTTTCACAGGGGGATTTGCAGGTCCTCTGGGAAGCTGCACCTAACCTGGAAAGCTTGTCAAACACCCTCATCATCATCATGTTGGAGAAAGATATTGAGGTGCTGCATGGAAATAATCCAAGCACTTTGGAGCTTGTGGCTGTGAGTGAAGGAATCTGGCTCCCTGTGACCAAGGGCTTGTGGCAGATACTGAAGGCATTTTTCCTGGTTTACCCCAGGGAATCAGCTACAGCTGCAATATAACCTTGGTCTTTGCTTGAGAGAAATAACGAAGTCTAACGTGGCTTAGCAAGGACTGCTGGGATTTAAAAGCAAATTTTCACTAAGGTCTGTCTCATCTTTCAGCCATACCAGTTCCTGCTCTGATTAAAGACATCCCAATCCATGAAGCACCATAGGCAGCAGTTTGGAAGCTGAATTCAGGACCACAGTTCATGAAGTTGTTTGAGCTGCCATAGACACAAACCATATTCTAAGAAACAGACCAATTAAGCTGAAAAAAAAAAATTTAAAAAAAAATTCTCTCACTAACCAGACAGGCCTCAGGCTTCATGACCAAGATGAAAAGTACTTTTCCTTCCAACATTATTATCTTCTAATAGAACTGTTAGACAAAATTGCAAATATTCAGTTGCTAAACATCTGAGGAAAGCTTCCATTACTATTGAAAAGTAAAAACAAAATAAAAAAGAGCTCCAGGCCAAGCTTTTCTAGGAGATTTTTGGCAGCAAACACACCACCCTATAAAAGAGCTCACGTTACCAGAAAGCATTTGACCTAAAACTCAGGCCACTATAAACCAGCACCCCATATTAGGGACCCAGTATGTGTACTCAGATGTGGAAAATCTGTTCTTTAGTTGTGATCCAAGACTCTCCCCTCTGCAGAGCAGTGGGTCTGTGGGGGTCAGGGAACACCGTGCCAGCATGGCTGGAAGGATTTTTTCAAGTCAGTGTTAACAGCAACTCGTGTCCTGCAGCCAAGGGACACTTCCCAGTGCCAGAGCCCAGTGAGGCTGCACAAAACAGAAGGGGGAAGCACTGCCAAAGCCTGACTGGCAATAACCTTAATAAGGGCCAATGAGCCCTCGGAGCACTTCCAAGCCTTAAAGCATTAGTTCTTGGAGAGGGCCAGCAAAATTCTATCAGATCCCAGGCAAGGAGTCCAAGTGAAAAGTAGAGGTAGGCACAAAATTCAAGGGGTTTGGCAGCAGCTGAATCCTCTGATCAGAAACAGGCCATTATTTTTACTGTCAGCTGAGGAGCAGGCTAAGAGTAACCACAAGGCTCAGAAGGCAGTCCCTGAAAGGGAGAGATGAAGAGGGATTTTTTTTCCCCATTACATTCAAAAGCTGCTTACATTCATTCATTGAAGACTCCACCCTTCATGACCATCTCATCCCATCACCGATTTTACTTGCTGCTGGGTTTCTGACAGCACAAAAAATACACCCTAATTCTGTCACAAGCCTTTCCATCCCCTCCTGCTCAACTCAGAACACAACTGAAAGCACAATTCATGAGTTCCAGTCTTGCCTTGCTTTGCCCCTTTGCAATTTCTCCTGTATTTTAGGCAAAGCAGCTCTAAAAGGTTTCTTAATGTCTCTGCCCACAAGTTAAGGAGCTCATTCCAATGAATTCTTCAGTTCCAAAGCTCTGCTAGAAAAAAAATCCACCATATCTCAGCACATATCCTAAACTACTCAATCCCAGTTGTAGTCTGGTTTGTGCTCTGAAATTGAAAACAATTTTTTTGTTGCTGTTGGTTTTGAATCTACATGCAGTTTAGGGTGTACAAATAAAGGCAGCATTTTTGTGACTCTCTCACTCTTTGAGTGGATCTATTAGATTTTTCAAGTTATGTGGGTGAAAATAGGGAGAAGATAATAAATTGCTTCTGCCCTTTCTGAGCAGGACTGTCACAACTCTTCCACCAAGCCTGCCAACAAATAAATACTCAGAGAAGGCTTTAGAATCAGTCCATCTGTGAGGAGCAGGAAGAAGCAGCTGGGTGCACCAGGATGATACACAAGCACAGGGTCACATCAGCTCAGAAGCTGCTGATTAAACCATAATTTCCTGTAAATCTGCAACATCAGTGCCTGGCACAAGAGGTGGAAACAGCAGGACACCTCTCTGCCAGCCTGAGTCCTGCAGCAAGAGACAAGGAAATAATGAAGCAAACAGAAATAAGGAAGTGAAGACTACTTTGGAAATGGAAACTGAAAGAGAAGGCTCTCTAAAACCTCATTAGCAATAAATTAGTTCTCAAAGGAGGTATTAGTACTTTTAGCAGGAAGGGTGCCTGAAGCACCACCTGAGCAACTCTGCAACCATTTTTTCCTGCAGAATAGAATGTGCCATCCTAGTGCTGTAGGAAAGAAAGGATCCATCAGCCTTGCTTGGGAAGATCAAGACAGAGCCTGAAACAAGAGGGCCTTCAAGGAGAGGGTTCCAAAGCGTGCCAAGAACAGCAACTCAGCACCACTCCAGGAGGATTTAGTTCTTCCTCACTGGCTGTCAGTGCTACAAGCAAGTTACAGGGGAGAAATTTCAGAATACTTTGTTCTTTTTCATAGCTGGAAAAAGAAGTAGTGTTAGGTGAGAGATAAAGGAAAGAAATTTTAAAGAGGAGCAAACTGCTCTATGCAGAGTTTCATCAGCTTCAATTCCAAATCCACTGGCAGACAGCACAGCAAGATCACAGCACTGCCAGATCAATCCTGTCCAGCAGGACAAACCAGCAATGACCTTCCAGGAACTATAACCTGAACCAGTGCCTTTCCTGGCACCATCCCCCATCCCATATGGATTGCAGGATCGTGACACAACCCCTTTGCTTCTCCCACCCACCACCTTGCTTCACCTCCAGCAGTGCTCTTTGCCCCTCAGCTCAGAGAGGGCAGCTCCACCTTCTCCCAGGGATCTGTGGGCAGTGTGGAAAAAACTGCTGAAGGACAGAATAGAGATGAGAGGAGACAAGGATCACAAAAGGGAATTCAAATTTTATTTCCAAAAAAAAAGAGCAATGTAGTGTTGAAACAAAAAATCAAATTCAATTAGTTTTCCTCTGATTTGAATAGCTACAAAAATAGATTCTACCCAAATCCATAAAGCCAGTTAACAGTACCATAACAAACAAACCCCAAAATTACTCATTCAGATACCACATACAGCAGTCACAGGAATCTAGCATATATTACTTAATGTTTTTTTTTTCTTAAAGTAAATTTCTAAATGTTTCTGTTAAAACTGAAATACCCATAAGATTTTAAAAAAATTGTACAAAAAAATAATTGTTGGAGGTAACAGTGTGCGTTTATTAAAATCCTGCACCAAGGCAGTAAAACATCTATAATTTAAAACCCAGCCCAGTAGAAAAGAGAAATGTGCAAACATTTGAATGTTAAGATGTACTCAGAGGCTTGTGGTGCATCAGACCTGGCATCCACTGCTGTCCTAAAGCAAGGTGGGCTCCAGCAGGAGAGGTCTCCAAGAGGCACTAAAGGGAGGCAGAGGCAGCAAGCACAGCACACGAGCTGCAGCTCCCCAGCCTGGCTGCTGGGAGCACTGGTGCCTTCTCCCCAGGGACGGCTTGCCCAGTCAGTAGTGTTATGGCACTCGATCCAATGCCAGGAAGTCCTTGGTGAGGTCTGGTCAATCTGCTGTAGGAGGGAAGAATACAAAGCCATTTAAAAAAGGAGGCATTGAAAGCTAATGAGAACTAATGAGTTGATACGCTCAGATTGTTGCTGGGAGTTCTGGCTACCTCACCAGCTCACTTTGCAATAAGGGCAAGAGTCAGGAGCCTTCAAAGGATTTTTAGCTCTTCTTTTACCACTGGTGCAGCACATAAGGTGCTGAACAATGCTCACACACCACTCAGCTAGCAGATTCCCACCCTCAAAATTCAGGTCAGAGTTCTGCACAAAGCCTTTAAATAAGCTGAATTTTATTAAGAAATTTCATTCTACTTTCTGCCTCCTTCGCTACTTCAAATATCTTCAGCCTCACCCACCTCCTCCATTACTTAGTCCATGTCCTAACGGACTTCTTGCCGAATTTCTTTCTGCATAGCTCCTGCAATGACACAAGAAGAGATTCCTTATTGCAATGCAGTCTCATTCCATCCACTCCCAGATGCCAACAGAAGACCAGGATGAGGTAGTGTCCAGAGGAAGTGCACAGAGCAGAGCATGTCAGGCAGTCACTGATCCTTCCACACCAGCAGTTACCAATCCCACCAAGCTTCCTGCATCCATTGCAGACAGCAGTCCTTTGCCTACACTTGGTAGCCCCTGTCCCTTGACCATTCTAGGGAGACAAGATAAAGCCCCACAGCCACGGTGATAGCTCAGCTCTATTGTACAGACAGAATGGGAGCAGAGACACTGAACACATCCAAGGGACAGTGTCAAGCCAGGATTAAAACTCCAGAGTCCCATCCTTGACCAACTAAGCCCGTGTGGCCTGCCCTTAGATGAGCATGGGTTGACACAAATAGAAACCTGTATGCGAATACTCAGAGTCCTGTTCCTTGGGGATGTGGGAATGTGATCTCTCCTGCTTTTCGGAGAGAAAGAGACAAAGCATTATTCATAAAAAACGCCAGGGGACAGCATGTGAAAGAGAACCTGACTCTCATTATTGCCCTTTGGTAGCTTGTGGGATGCACGTGTGAACAGACTCCAGCACAAGGATCCCTGCCGGCAGGTGGGCACCCCCCTGCTGTCACCTCGAGCTGCCCTCCCCTGCCAGCCCCAGCCATCAGGAAGAGAAGTTGGTTGATACTCACCCTCTGCCCCCCTCCAGAGTACTCTGGATCTCCTTCAGCACTTCTGGAAAGCAAAGGGTTAAAGCAGTGAGCCAAACCAGAGGGGATCTGCTTTCAGGCAGCTGCCTGACCACATTCCACCTCCCCATGAAGAGCCTCCAGAACATGCCTCCCACAGCTCAGAGGTCAGTCCTTGGATCATCACTGCCTCTTCAACAGCACCAGGTTTTTACTGGGCATGCTGGCACACAGGACTGAAGCAGTCATTTGCCAGAGGAAACACTGCCAACCCCCGTGTACCAGAGCCCCAAAGGAACAGTCTGTTTCAGCTGTCATCTTACACAAGTCCTATTGGAAATAAATATCCTTCTCTTATCTCAGCAGGGAATGCAGCTCTGCAGAACAACCCCTGCCCGAGGGCATGGCTATCTGTCCAACCCCTCATTTCTGGGGATTCAAGACAACCCAGCATTTCTACCAGTAATTACAGATCCCTTGGAACTGGAATCCACAAAATTCCCAGCAGCTTTCTTCTTTTCCCACCCAGAAAGGCACCTTCCCTCTCATCAGCAAGACTTCATCTCACTCACTTTCATCATTGAGTAAGGCATGTTCCATCAGCCTCCCAGACTTCCTTTCTAAAAAAGAGTAGGAAAAAAAGCTTTTACCTAACAATATTTTCCCTTTTTCCTGAAATAAGTGCAGTTTTGGAAACCCACAATGGAACTGGATTTTTCCCCACATTAAGTACTTTTTGACTTTACTGAATGCTTCACAACTAATCCTTGAAGTCTCTCACACACTGAACTGTATTTTACAGCAATACTAGTGTGGATAACAGGAGATCTAAATAATTTCAGACCTTTCCTTCAGCAAAAGCTCTGTTCTAACCTTTAAGGGAATCTTCCACACACAATTTACTTCAGAGGTACCAAGTAGAATACAGTCCAGGCAGGTCACAGTGTTTCCCCCACATCCCTCCTTTTTCCCTTTCTTAGGTAGGAAATATCAACTGTAGCAATAGGACAGACATTTTGAGGTTTACACATCACTGTGCTACCTTTAGTACACTTATTTTTTTCACTTACCAACTTCTCCACAATCACCTGGACTCTTTCCTGGTCCCCTAAAAAAAGGAAAGGAAGCAGAAAACAATTACTGATGCTGAGGCACAGGGGTGCAGAGAATTCCTGTGTGTTCTTGGCAGCTGTAAGAGGCTCCAGTGCACATCAACTAAATGGTTTGCTGAGTGTAAAAAGGGCTTCACCACATGTTGGTGATGCAGAAGTCTGCAGGCATCACAGAACACTAATAAAATTCCTGTAGGATCCTGTGAGTGTCAGATCTACTGTTACTCGCTGATGTTCCAAGAGGAGAGGAGGAATGCTGGATTTCCCTTCACACAGCAACAGCTCAGCCTCAGCACTTGGGAACAAGCAAAGCAAGCCAGGACTTGCTCTAAGTTTGTGATTCCAGCTTAGGGATAGCAGTTCCAGTGCTTCCTGCTTTGTCCTACTAAGTGTACTCCAAGTAGGAAAACCACTGGGGAAGGTTACATTTCCTGATGCCAGTCCCTCTATGGAAGATAATTTCAAAGGGGTTTTTTTTCCTCCCTACTCAGACACAGGCAGTGTGCAAGAGTGTTACAGACTTTACCTGGATTTCCTTGCAGCAGTCTCTGGGGCAGACTTGTTGTGCACGTGATTGTTGCTTGTCACTTCTGGCATGTCCACAATGCACCGGGGCTCCACCAACCATTTGGTGGAAAGGGAAAACCTCTCAAACTCCGACGGTGAGATCAGATAGAAACCTACAGGTGATTGGGAATTTATAAGGACAATTCTCAGGAAACAGTTCCAGAACCAAAGGTAATCCAAAAAAATAACAGATCTAGGTGTGTTCTGTGTTTGGCAGAAAGGGTTTGCATTTCCTTCTATCTGTGCAAGGAGAGATCATTGAGGAAGGCATTACCCAGCTCCCTTCTGTTTAGCCTAGAGACTGTACAATTTAAGACTATGCTGAGAGATAATTCTGTTGTCCTGTGCTGACACTTAGGAAAAACAGCACAGAAAGATGCAAAAAATTAACTGGAAAGCAGTGATCCATCTTCAGCAGCCATAGCATGTTGGATCCCAGTTTTGCAATGTGAGTGCTGAGACACAGGCAAGCACAGGAGGCACAGTGGCCAGGTGGCAGTTACCTAAGGGGCACATCCAAGCTGAAAACCACTGTATTTGTTAAGAGCAATGGAATAAACTCACTCCTGCTTCTGCTAATTCATGTGTTGGTACCTGTTGGGAGCTGGTACTGCCCAGAAACAATGAACACATTTCTGAAATATTCTCACATGTGTACACAGCCAGCTGTAAACACTAGGCGCTTTCCCATTGTTTCAAACACACAACAAGAGGGATGATTTGGGAGAAGCCCACCTCACCTTGGCCATATTTGGTGAAGACACAGGATGCAATGCCACTCACATCCTCCTTGCGGATGCAGGGGTAGCGGATCTGTAACTTGAGGAAGGGCAGGGAGATGATCTGGATGTCTCCCAGGTTGGTCAGCACTGCCAGGTCGTTCTCACTGTAATCGTCGGTCTTGCAGCTGCCAAAGTTGGCAACTGTCACCTTCCGTACCCTGCAGCCCTCCAGGGCTGTCAGCTTGAGCTTCAGCTTGGAGCTGACCTTGGGCAATGTGAAGACCTGTCACAGAAATGAGACACTGACACCTCTTCCTGCACAAAGGCGGCAGCAGCAGCTCCCCAGGACATCTGCTGCTCCCTCCCTGGACAATGTTTTCATTCACAGGCAATACACACAGGTGTAACCAGAGCCAACCCCCTGCTCACAAGAAGGAATCAGCCACAGGCAGTGTGATAATTTCTCTCTGTTCTGACATCAGTTTTACCCTTCAGGCTGTAACTGCACTTCTCCCTTATTTTATCCAAACTCTTCCCTATTTGGCTACATACTATTACAAAATGAAAACAGGGTTTGAGTTAGCGCACAAAACAAGAAACTTTTAAGCTACTTCACAAAGATACCTATAAATTCCTGCTTCTGCACTAACCACAGAAAAGCTCTTACTCAGAAGCAGAAGCAGCCTTGTCCAAAGAGTATCATGTTATATAGGCACAAAAATTCTATATTCAGCACCTGCAGCACTATGCTGAACACCCAGTTTGCCAGCACACACCTGATTTATCGACTGCACCAAACAGAAAAGCTGTCCCAGGGCTGCTCTTCAGGTACAGGAGAACAAGCACTCCCAAGAGTTCTCTCCACTGAGCTGTGCCAAGTGCTTTAGCAAACTTCATGCACAATTCATAGGCACCTCCCTCTCTCAACAGGTGACACTCACCTTAAATTGCTCTTCAGATACCACCAGCAGCTGGTGGCTGCCTTGCATATCAGGACTCTTGGAAAGGTCATGTGCTACTTCTAGAGGTTCTGGGAGGGGAGTGCTGTGTCCATCCAACACAAGAATCCCCACAACAGGAGCCCTGTGCATCAGCTGAATCTCTTTGGCTAGACAGGCAAGATAAGGAGGGAAAACAAACAGAAAAAACAAACAGGAGTCTAGTCAGAGACATTGTTAGAAACTCATTCACATCCTCTCAGGGCTGGAGACCTATATACTGTGGTTATAGAAATGCTGCCTAAAAAGATATAGTAGTTGAAGGACATTCTGACTGGACTGATCTGTGTTAAATAGTTACATAAAGACAACGGGGCCAGCTGTCAGAAAAAGGGACATGTGCAGCGAGGGTTGATGGCAAACTTCAGTGACAGCTGACACAAATTTACATTTCTGAAGTGAGTAGGAAATGAGGCTGAGGCACATCAAGCAGTGCTGGAGCTCCAGTTCAGCTGCTGCAGTGAGCATTGCTTAGCTCAGACACTGCCAGTCACTGATAAACAGCACTGATTGAGCAATCCTGCTTTTCTGCCCCTAACTCCTGTGAGTGATGGCTCAGACCCTACACAACTTCCACCAGGCACTTACCCTGCTCTGCCCTCACAGGCTCATCCATCCTCCTCTCTGCTGGAGGAACACGTAAACAGAAGGCATAGACTGTCCCTCCATTGGTGCCAGCCCACAGAGACGGGCAGTGCCGGGAGCCTGGAGCAAGAAAAAGGCCCATGAGCAAGGCACCATGCATGACATCCTCGGATAGCAGCTTTCTGTGGCTATACAAAACCTCCCTCTGTTTGCACCTTAAATATCTTTACAACTGGGGGAACTTGCTAGGCAAACTGCAAGTTCTTAACATTCTTTTCCCAATACATGTCCACCAGCAGCCCTTAGAAAGGACAGTGCATGTGAACAAAGGCAAAAGTACCACCACATGAACCACCACAATTGCTGTGTCCAGTTTTCACACATTTATATCACATAGAAGCAGAGCTGGGCTCTGATGCACAACCACCTTCACCAAAACTAAAAGGCTCTGCTGGAGGCAGGGGTGAACTTCAGAGCAATGAGAGAAGGGAAAGTTTATATTAAAAAGTCAGATGCCATTCTAGCATGTTTGAAAATCATACATAAAGACTTGATTCAAAGATGAACTGCCACTTGCCTCAGATTAGCCAGCAGCCCAGAATGGCTAAATAACAATTCTGCATGACAACATATGCTCTCGTTCTATATCGGTTTTTCAGCACAGCACAAAGTAGGACACAGGAGGTGCTGAGTTTTCCTGGCAGTAAATCCTAATACACTCCTTGGCAGAAGAAGTAAAAACCCATTTGGAAGAAGAGAGAGATGTTTTTCCTACTCACTGTCTCTCAGGAAGGTATCAGCAAAATACAAGGTTCGCACAAAGCCAGTGAAAGAGTCTTCTGCCGAGCGGGCTTCGATCTTGCGCTGGACTGGAGCCAGCTCCATCTCCTGCAATGCGTCCTGGTCAAACTTGGCATTTGCTTCTTGCACCTTCACAGGTGAGGAGACACACTATCAGTCAGGGATAGACACAGCAGGGAGAGAGAGGGAGGGTGGCAGCAATAGAAAGGCGCAGCAGGGTCACACCTGTGAACCTGTCCCCCGAACTGATCTTCTCTAAAAACGTGCCTGTTTTTATCTAACAGAGCAGCATCAGAAATTACCATTTTTCCCTCATGCCAATAGCTGTTGATTTGATAGCAAGGCTGAAACCACCTCCTGCTCTAGGTAGTCTCAGCAGGCTCCAGGCTTTAAACAGACACACCCCAAAAAGGTGAACCCCTCACCTCTGAGGCATTCCCACTACCTCCTCGCCGCTTCCTACTGGACACGCGGCTTCTTCTGATCCGCCGGAATGACTGACGGAGGGACTTCTTCAAGGATTTCACCCGAGACAGGGGACCTTCTAAGGCCAACTGGTCACTGGGATGCAGCGTGCACCTGGAAGAGGGAGATGGCAGCCACGTGGTCACTTTCTGCTGGGCAATCACCCAAGAGTCCAACAGGATACACACAAATGTTGGAACACACATATACTCCGGATGATCTTCAAGGTGGAGAAAAAAGAAGCAGAGCTTCTTGCTACAGTGACAGCTCTTGAGAAATCACTTATCACACCTTGCTTTGTTAGTAATTCCAGGTCACCATTAACATAAGGATTACCACAGACCCCCTGGAAAGATGACACTTACTTGACAAAGACCAGTCGTTTCTGCTGATGGTCAAAAAGCCCAAACCCATGACTGGTACCAAAGGCCACAAGCTTCCACTCCGAGTGCAGGGCCAAAGAGGTGACCACAGCTGGTGGTTGACATTGGACAAGGACAAATGGCTGAAAACCAGCTTCAAATCGAACAGGGCCATCTCGAGTTTTTAGCTTCTCGTGACCTTTCCATCGATAGCCCTCTTGGTCCTGCAGGAGATCTGCTTCAGCATGGTCCACTGTGTGTTCTGCATCCTCATCGTTCAGTTCCATCACCAGCACCTGAAAGGAAGAGAACAACCTTTGCTACAGCTTTCTCTGTGCAGGGAGATCTCTAAGCTGCAGCCCTGCCCTATAGCTGCTAACCTACAGCACCTCTCGGGACAGATAAGTAACAGCAGCCAAAATGTCTAAAATACCAACTAGAGAAAAGAGAAAATCCCAGAATAGTTTGGATTGGAAGGCACCTTAAAGATCACCTAGTTCTAACTCCTGCCATGGACAGGGACACCTTTTCTAGTCAGAGTTCCATCCAACCTGGCCTTAAACACTTTCACACATGGGGCATCCACAACTTCTCCAGGCAGCCTGTTACAGTGCCTCACCACTCTCACAATAAAGAAGTTCTTCCTACCCAATAACTAATCTAAACCTAATCTCTTTCAGTTTGAAGCTACTCCCCCTTGTTCTGCCACTTCAGGACCTTGTAAGTAGTCTCTACCCATGATTCTTGTAGGCTCCCTTCAGGTATCAGAAGGCTGCAATTAGGCAATCCCAAACCTTCCCTTCTCCAGGCTGAACAATCCCAATTCTCTCAGCCTTTCCTCAGAGCAGAGCTGCTCCATCACTC
The DNA here is from genome assembly GCA_013400515.1 of Erpornis zantholeuca. Lineage (NCBI taxonomy): Eukaryota > Metazoa > Chordata > Aves > Passeriformes > Timaliidae > Erpornis > Erpornis zantholeuca. The sequence continues at coordinate 282,446 of VZTN01012069.1, forward strand.
TAATCAACTTGGTGACCTCCTCTGGACTCACTCCACAGCTCCATGTCCTTCCTGTGCTAGATGCAGTGCTCCAGGTGGGGCCTCACCAGAGCAGGGTCCCATGAGGCATTTCCAGAAAACAGATCAATTTACCATGAGAGAAATGAGCATTTTGAGCAGATTACTCTGAAACCTGCACTGAAAACAATGATTGTTCATATTCCAATACCTGTCCTGCTGTACCAGCAACAGCCAAGTAGCCACTGTATTTACACAGGTAGATCTTCTGGATCCCAAGTCTTGGATCATCACTGTAAGGATCGAAGGTACCAACCTAGGTGAGAGAACAGAGAGGGGCTGGTCTTTAACAGGGGCAGGAATCAGAACTGCCCAGGTTTTCAGAAAGTTTCTACAAGCAGCAGCTCTCTTGCCTTGCGGAGTGGAGGCCATTCATCCTCCCCCAGGGTGTTCATGTTGTCATTGGGATCTGCATCCGTGAGGAACACTCTCACTGTGCTCAGCTTATAAAGGAGGTGCAAGCAGACACCAGAGGCATCCCAAAACCTCACTGTGCCATCCTCATGCCTGTGGGGGAGGATACAGGAACACACATCACACAGGAGAACAGCACATGGAGGGTAAAACAGAGGTGAAAATACAGAACCAGAAAAACAAACCACAGAGAGAAAGATTTTTGGCTTCTTGGGTAGTTTTTGTGGGTTTTGGTTTTGTTTTAGTTTGTTGGGATTTTTTAATCCAGCTATTCTTGGTGATCTGACACCATTACTCCAATTTAAGATTAGGCCAAAAAGACATAGAAAAGGCAAAAAGCTTAGCATATGGAAGGAAAAATTCATCCAGGCAAAACTATGGTTACTGTGAGGAAAGAGAAAAAAAAAAAAAAAAAATCAAGCTTTAATCTTAGTTCTCCAGGTGAAAATTTGCAGGTCTTCCATAAGGGTAGGAGCTTCTAACATGCTCCATCAAGAATGAAATTTGAGGAACAGCTCACTGAAACTCTCAAAAGTGCTTTGAAAAGAAAATGGTACATTTTTATGCAATGAGACAATCTCTTGCCAGCTACTTCCACCTCTTAGCTAGATCTGTTCATGCTGATCAAAGCAGACAGGAGTCCAAGCTAACCTCTCTTTTAAGATTCAGAGTATAAGGTAGATGGAAAAATGCTTCAAAACATGCAGGATTAAGCTCCACTTTTACACTGCTGCCTTTGAACCAGGCTGGATTAGTGCCTGCCCTCCTACACACTTTGGGAGTAGGGGGAATGGATAACACACCAAAACTTAAAAAATCAGCCATTTTCTGGGTTATCTGTGAACATCACAACCTGTGTGCTCAGAGGCAGCAAAATCGGCTGGCTTTACAAAGCCAGCAGCACAGCTTTGAGACGCTGCACTGTAAAGCTGCAGCCTCCTCCCTACAAGATGAGCAGAGTTTAACTCCACAGGAAAGCCTCAGTTAGTTAAAAGGGGGAACTGGAACAGGGTCCCTGATGGTTCTGGGGTCAGTACCTACCCTGTTAGCAGCAAGTCCCTCTGCGGAGGATCCGGAGCGATGTTGGTGCCACCATCAATCGGCCACGGCTATAAATACAGTGAGAGAAGTGTGTGACTTCCTGGGCAGTGACAGTGCAGAGAGAATATAAAGTCAGCAGGAGGGCATGAACTCCAGTGCAAGTGGCAGTGAAACAGTCCATGCTGTCAGCTTTTGTTTGGATTAGATGTTCCCATTCTGACACCAACTGTGCCTTTTAGAAGGCATTCTACACATTTCCCTGAGAAGCTTCATGCTTTTACATGAGAATTTTTTTACCAGAGACAGCTGGGAACACTCAGACTTCCCCTCTGGCTTGTCAAAACTTAAAAAAAATACCACATTTTAATTCCCCAGTGTAAGTAACTGTACTGGTGGTGCTTTGGGAAAAAGCCTCTCTCGACCCTATTAAGAGGCAGGACAGTGTCTGGTGGGGCTGAACCCTCTGCAGATCATCAGCAGCACAGACCACCCACACCCTGGGCAGTCACACTGTCCTAAACACGCAGGGGGACACAAAGCTGCCTTACCATACTGGAGTAATGAATGTTCTGCTTGCTCCCAGCACTGATAATCCGCTCCCAGAGCTTCAGTGGGATGTTGGAGACGTGGTGAGAGCAGGTGATGGCTGAGCAGTGCAGGGAAGCCAGGTATGGAGGGTGCACTGCTGGCCAGCCTGCACTTTTCAAGTCTATCACCACAAGCTCTTCTTCTGCCAGCACCACCAGGGCAGAGGGGTCATCGAACTCTGCAGAAACAACACTCACTGAGGCTGACAAAACTGACCATCCAAGGTCAGTGCAAACAAGCTTCCTGTAAGGCTGCTTTGAAAACTGTAATCACACAGCTCCACATCAACATTTTTGTTGGAAAAAACCTTAAATGCTTCCGAGTTAACTGAGCCTATTGAGTATGAATCTGAAGACACTCACAGATTAACTGTAAATTCATGTTTCTTTACATCACTCCTGGGACTGTGACAGTGACTTTTAATAGATTCCATTGCACATTAAAAAATTTGTTAACGACCATGACCAAATAACACAAAGTTCATACTTACTACTGTAACAGTCAGAATTTCAAAGACTCTACCTACAGCTAATTAACAGCACTGGGTGGAAAGAAATGCATATTCCCCAGCAGTGACCCATTTAGGGCTGTGTTAGGACCACAGTCCATCCAGGCTAAGCTGCTTAAACATGCTAATTCCTTGGGTTCTGCAGAATGCTTCCCTACTTGAACTGACAAGTATTTACAGTTCAGCTCTTTTACTTTTCATTTTCCCTTCTTCTCATTTGTTGTGACACATCCTCTAGACTTCTTTTTACAGATGTGTACATCACCTAATAATTCTTATGTATATTAGGAACAACTACAAAAGAAATATGTTAATGTAACTTGACTGGTGACATCTGACACAAACAACAATTTTAATTCTAGTTACAGTGGAAAATCTTGAGTGAAAAAAATTTAATCTACAAGGACATTATTACAGCAAGATTCACAAGTCAGCCACAGCAGCAAACTGGTGGGGAAAACTAAAACCACAGACCAGTCCACAGCAGTGACAACACAGTTACAGAAATCTGAGTGAATATAAAGCTGGATTGGGGGTGATAAACAGTGACCCATTAGCAAACTACCCAACACAGCTTTTCCCCGACCTTCCCTCCTAAACTGTACTTTTACTTCCCTCCTTTATTTGGTTGATTACCTGCAATACACCTGCAAGATGGCACATACCATCACTGTTCACTCAGCAAAATTAAATTCAAGTAGTTAGCACTTGGCATCACTAATGAGGCACCCCAAGTTTCACCTCAGACTAGGCCCACCCACAACACATCACTAATTAGTTCTGTTTCTTCATGGAAAAAAATGTTTCCTATTCAGTTTTACTTTGCCTTCCTATGTGCCATCATTTGCAGTTGCCCACACGACTTCATAATAAAACAAATAATATCATCCCTGTACTCTAACAGGCCTGCAGTTTGCTGTTGCCAACATTAACCAAAAGTGCTCTGTTTAAACTTTTTTTTCCCTGCAAAGACACACATCTGAGCTCATTTCTTATGGCAAGAATCTATTTTAAGTTGCTGAAGTAGCAGGCACAGGAGAATTTGTCATGATTGCCATACACTCACCCACCTCATTAAAAAAAAAAAAAAAGAAACAGGAAGGGCTGGCCTTTTAAAAACTGTTTCCACAGCATATTCAGGGTAGTGGAAAGTCACCAGCTACAACCATGCTGCAATGCATAAGCTTTGTGCTTATTAAATTAAGTGGCTTTGGTATACAATTAATACCTTGGTATTGCCATTGCAGGGAAGACTGCTTAAGGGCAAACAAGGCAAGCTCCGTAGATCCACTAAGCCTAGGCAGTCAGCCACAAGGAAGCCTGTCAACCACAGCAACCTCATTTTATTATAAAAAACTTCCTCATCTAAGTGAAACAGTTTCAGTTTCCTGTAGCAGCTCCTGTCCGAACCCACTGGCAGCAGTGTTAACCAGATAATTCAATTCTTGGGAAGTAAAAATATAAAGCCTGTTGGTTCATCTAAAGGATTTCTAATCATATCCAGAAACTGAACTCTAAGCAGTCCAACTCTGACCTAAAAAACTCAGGTTTCTTTCGTCTTTAAGACTTTTTGTTCCATCATCTAGAATCTCCACTCTGACAATTTCATAGAAAGTAAAAGGGTCTCCTTTGTTAATACCAAAAACTATTGAACTTGAGGCACTGAGCAGTATCTGTTACTGTGCTATCAGCACTGTGAACCTAAAGGTTGAGACCTGTAGGTTCTTCACTTGGAAGATGCTTATAAAGGCAGTGTTGTGCAGGGAAAAATGAGTAACAGTCACATACAGCCACTTCTGCTCAGTTACTCTGCATTTCTCTGCTGTCTTTTCAGTGACCTGAGAGGGTCGGTTAAGATCTAGGAAGAGAGGGGGGAGGGAATCCAAAAGCTGTTTCTTTCTGCCTCTTTTCCCAAGACATTCCTCCCCTGGATGTGTGCTCTGCTTTCCATAACAGGCCAGAGGGATCCAACCTGCACTGACAGACTTGGATGTGGAGCTGTGGCTGTCACCACCCTCCCCAGCAGGACACTGGACAAATTGGTTTGGAAACCTGTCTAGCAGGCAAAGCAAAGACTAGAAAGCCTGAGAAGATCCAGTAACAGAAGGTTTGCTAACAAGCTCCTAAAAAATCTGCAGTTTAGTCTGATCCAGCAACACTGCACATTTTTGGAGCTGGAAATAGCATTTTATATTCAGTTTCTCTGAGTTAGCCAGCAGCAAGAACTACACCAGCATTAAACAAAGAGTTCTTGGGGAAAACCCTTTACAGTTTCATGAAAGAAAAGAATGTTACTGCAGAAATAAGGGCAAGAAAGCTCTTCAACAGAAGCAAGAATCTGACAAGCTCTACACAATTCCAGGAATGAGAACTATTCAGTTTACATTAATGTTCACCAGCACTAAGGAAATTAAGTTCTCCATATACTGACCCTTGGTTCTGTGTCACCCTCTGCTGATTTATTACTCAGAACTCCAGACACAAATCCAGGTAGTAATTAAAAGAAGCAGTGTCTCAGTGGCAATAAATTCTGTTTTTAATTATTAGCCTCCTTTGAAGTGCTATTTCCAAACAACAATATTAAGATCCTCATTTCACGACCTGGTTATGTCCAGTGTCCAGCTTAAACAGACATAAGCTTAAGAGATCTTCTAATTAACAGAGTAGCCTAATTTTTTTTGAGGAACGTATGGCATTTGTAACCAGCCCTTTATTTACACCACTATTTTACACTTCGCTTCTAAACGGGAAATCTTTCACAGCTGGACTCAATCTTAAAGGTCTTTTCCAAACTAAATCATTCTGTGAATCTCTGCTAAAGTCTCAGCAACTCCCCAAACAACTGACCTCCTTCTCACATTTCATATGCTATTTATACCAGGCAGATTCTCACACACGAACACAAGTACCCTAATTCCTCAGTAATGCCCTTCCATCACATACCTGCAGCAGGATCTGAACTGAAGATTATGAAGAAGTCTATCACTCGCGAGGTAAAGTCAAAGGCTGTTTGCTGGCTGCCGTGGATAACAGAGATGCTGTGCCGGTCCCCATAGCTAGCCCGTGGCATTCCTCCTTGGAATATTATGTAAGGAAGCCTTAAGAGAAGGAAAGAGTTAAAGTGGTGTGTGCTGAACTGAGGAGTAAGAAAAAATTCAAAGAAATCTCAAAGAAACTGACAAGTTCTTATAAAGTTACTCTAAAGGGTTCATATGGCATTGCATACTGCACCCTTTAAATAGATGAGACTGAAGGGATACACCACCAACTCACCCATTTTTTGTTGTCTGCCAGTAGATCTTGGAGATGGCCTTGCAAGGAAAAGGACCTGAGAAAACAGAGTTATTTGCTACAATTCAAGAAGTGCATCTTTACATCAGAAGTTGCTGATTCTGCTTCTGATTCCTCCACCCCAAGAGGAGCCACCTGAATTAGTAGGAGCCAGCACCACCTCCCAGGACCAAGCCACATCAGGCAAGCCTTCTGGGACATATTGACCACAGGACTCCTCAGCAAAACACAGCTTAGGCTCAGGGGAAGTTCTAAACCATGTTGCTGATGGGTACCGGGGAGTGGAAGTGCTGCTGGAGGAGATGATTAACTAGAAAGGATTCCTAAAATCACAGTCATTCCTGAAACTAATATAAAGTGATAGAGCTTTAGAAGCTTCTCTACACTCAAAAGGTGAGGTCATCCCATTTGATGGGTTCCAGCAAATCAGAAGCTTCATTTCATCTCTGCTCAGGTCAACAAAAAATACACTCAACTCACTATTAATTACACAGGATCCAAGCAACTCCTGCTGAACAGGACACCAGCTAAAACAAAGAGCTGAATCACCAACACCCTTCTTCATAAGGGGCACTCATTTTGTCAAAAGACTTGCTCTTCATGTTCAGGACAGACTTCAACAATGCAAGGGACTTTCAAATCCAAGAAAAAAACTGGGCTGAAATCCTTTAGTCCAGGCTCAAGAGCAATTCAAGAGGCACCTCTGCATTTTGCCATCAAACACTAGGGAGAATTGTGACTTGAGTATCTTAGACAAGCTCAGAATTAGTTTGAGTTTGGACAAATAGGCAACAGTTAAACCTCACTTACTGACCATAAGGCACAGTGTTTTCCAGAGGCTCTGGCTGCCTGTTGTCACTGGATACTGGCCACTGGGTGTAACTTCCATCGTAATGACAACTAATGAATTTACTGCCATCCCTCTGCCAGTAGAGGTTCTCCAGTTGCTGAAAAGAAAGCCATACAAATGACTGCTCTCCAGAGAGCTGTTATCTCCCCAGAACAACCGTTCTCACTAAAAAAGCATCTTTGTCAGGCTCTCCCTGCACCTTCGTTATCTTCAGTGTCAGTGAGAGCCCCTCCTGCCCTGCTGCACTGACTCTGGACTGAATCAGTACCTGGCTGCCCAGGAAATGGTGTGTTGCTTTATTATTCTGCAGGTCCCAGAGGACAATCAAGCCCCTGCTGTATCCAATTAGGATCTGGTCAGGGTTCTTAGGATGCTCCCGAAGGGCTTCCACCAGTTCACAGGATCGTCTGTGGCAGTTATCTTCTGGTAACCTGCAGGAGCAGAAGAGAAAACCAAGAGGAGCTGAGTCCAGGTAAAACCTAAAAGGACTGTAATAAAAGGTGTAAGAACAAGAAATTAAGTGACAAAGTTGAAACAGGTAATTACAATTTTCCCACATATCCTTCAAGCAGCAGAAAAATCTTACAGGAAGCATCACACCAGGCCTACCACATGGACATGCACCCAGTCCCATTTTCTTCAAGGAAAGGCCAAGGTTTACAATGAATTCCAGGACTGGATCCCAGGACTGTAAAGACAGTTTGAATGACCCACCCTATTCTCTTACAGAATAAAGGTAAGATGGAAATGTCAGTAGGAAAAATGAAGTAGGACAGCTTTCAGTAGCACTTGAATGTCCAGAGTGATAAAATCTCCATTTGACCAAAGCAGTATCAGATCTTCTGCCAGTGGCTGAAAAAATAAATGGGTAATTACAGCTAACCAAAATATTTTTTTTTTCAAAACTAAACACAAGGGCCAGCGCACAAGGTTTGCAGATTCATCCCAAGTGAACATGCTGTACCTCCACAGTGTCAACACCAGGTTGACCAGGACAGAAACTGTTACTTAACTCACACCAGGACCAAAAGTTACTTTCATGACAGGCAGATATGGACAATGCTTAACACAACAGCGAGGCCCCAGTACATAATCTGGGGTGACATTTCAACAAAGGATGTGTCTGGTAAGGGGATTCCACCTCTTGTTTGCTCACTCACCGCTGCAGCACGGCCTCGGGGGTGATGGTCCTGTCCTCCAGCACTCGGAATGAGGGCAGCTCCACCACAAAGATGTTGCCACTCTCCGTGCCGAGGTACAGCACTTCCCGTGAGGAGTGGGGAAGCACAGCTGTGACCTGGGTGGCACTCGGTGGAGAACTGGGGATGCAAAGAGACCTTCTTGTTACTGAATTTGGGAGAGTTAACAACATAACAGGGACATTTATTAGTGCCATTTCTTTTGGAGGCATGATTTTTTTTTTAAGGAGGAAAACATCAGCTTTAAGACAAATTGTATGTCAAAAATGTTTGACAAGTGCATGGACAAAGAACCAGACACCTTTTTTTACAGAACCCTCTCTAAGTGTTCCTAAAAATAGCTCACCTAAACCTGGCAAGACCAAGCAAAACTAAACCACAATAGCATTTCAAAGTCTGACTTAAAGCATGGTTAGATTTACCTAACCTTAAGATTAACAGCTCCTGTACTCACAGCAGTGAATGCACAATATTTTAAAAGATGTCACCCTTTGCACTGGTTCAGCACTTTTAAAAGTCTCCCATGCCCTAGCCAGCTCCTGGTTGGTTTCCATGAATGCCCTTTCAGTGGATTCAGAGGAGTGGCAGACTGTAAGAACTGGACAAGCTCTAGCTTAAAGAATAGCAGAATTTTCTGAGCTGCTTATCCCCAGACCAGCTCCAAGCCCCTCCTGTGGCTTACCCAGGTGGGCCTTTGAGGGTGAAGCGATGCTCCTCCAGCAGCTCGGATGCTCCTCCATGCTGCTTCAAGCTCCAGAGGTGCAAGCTGTTATCATCCAGCAGTGTCACCAGCTGGCACTGCAAAATCACACAACTTGCTTTTTTCAGAATGTCAGTATTAAATATAACACAGTAAATTTAGCAGTAAAGTTGCTGCTGTTCATAATTCCCTGCTAAAACAGGACTGGGGAGCTGGTTCAGTTTTTTATGGCAGTGGACAAACACTGCAGCAATGGGATTTGGGGGGGGTGGAGGGAGGCAAGAAGTAGCCTAGAGGCTAAAAACCCTGTTACAAAGGCACAGGTTATCACTGAGGGGGATGACGAGGATTTAGACTCCCGAAAAAGATCAGCCTGTGCTATAAAGCCCAGCCATGCAGCTGCAGGCTGTATCTCACCTCCTCCTGGCTCAGCACAGGTCTGCTGAACACACCCCAGCTTTGGGTGGGGCCGATACACTCTGCTACACCACACTCCTCACATTCTTCGTGTCCAACCTCATTCTGGAGGGTTGTGTCAGAATCCTTTTATGAGCCCAGCCCTGCTGGCTGGATGTTCAAATTGAAGCATTTTACCTGCTGAAGCCACACCTGGTGCAACACTCCCCATGGGAGTTTCAGTTTATACCATTAGTTAAGCAAACAGACAGCCAAAACCACCTCAAGAACGAAATCCCTCTCATAAAGAGGCCAGTTGTGCTACACTGGGGGCATCAGGCAACAAAGTCTGTGGCCAAGACACCAATCTGACAGTCAAGGGAAAGTGGTTAGACAGCCACCAGACATTTGGAAAATTCTGCTTTCCTATTTTTAGTGTGTGGCAATAACTGTTCAGCAATCCCCAGGAGAAAGACTCAATACCCCCAAACACAAAGGCAATAAACTCAACAGCAGGCGAGGTTAGCAGTGCTTCTTTTTGAGCTCCTGAAAATAATTAAATCAGCTCAGCAGCAGCTCCTGCTCTATCTGTTGTGCAGAGAAAAGACCACCCAGTCCTACTGAAAAATAGGGGCTGCAAAAGGAAAAGGAAGTTCTTGCTTCTGCAGCAGATTGCCTGAACTGTCCTGGCCTTATTACCATTCCCAGGATGTTGCTGGAGATAAATGACTAACAGTTATGAACAATAAAGCTACTCTTTAGTTTAAAGCTTCTCTTTTAGTTTTACTGAGCATCTCCACAGCAACAAGCACTGCTGACAGCACAAAATACACTGGGATAAACATTCCCAACCAATTCCCAAGTATTTGAAAATACTTGGTAATAGGAGCCCAGACCCCTGGAATAAAATCAACACCTGTTTAGGAGAGATCTAGCTAAGTCACAGAGGTACTGAAAATGCACTTACCTGATCAGGTATAAAGTGAATCTGCATTACAGTGTTGTTTTCTTCATGTAAACCCATGAACTCCACCCCAGGAGCACCATATCTGATGAGTTTGTTGAGGATTTACAGTATCTAAGGTAACCCACAGCTACAATTAATTGATAAGAAGCTTGCTAGCAAGTAAGACGAAAAGAGATTAGCTTGAAACCACGTTTTACAGTTGGTGAGCTGGACTGTAAGGAATCAATGCAGATCTACTTTTGATTTTACATGCTTGCAAAATTTGCAGGATGTGCTCACTGTGGAGAACAGGGAAGTTCACTTCTTCCTTCAGCATATGCAGAAGAGGTGCCCGGACCCTGTTTTTTCTCAGGGATGTTTCGTGGTTTCCCAGACACTACAATCCTGCTTAACTAATTTGTAACCAGGAGACAGATGGCTACTGCCTGCATGTGGAGCCCAGCCTCCAAGCACAAACAACACCAGCAATGAATGATTAAGCTGGCAGAGACAGCACAACTTTTCCTTTCTGGGCTGGGTGACATGCCTGTTTTACAGCTCATCTAGCTGGTCTCTGCCATGAGAATCACACACAGAAATCAGACTGGACGTCATTAGCTAAAAAAAAAATAAATTACCACCTTCAATATTTAGGTCTTTAATTCCTGGATGGTCAAAAACTCAGGAAGTTGAAAGCATTTCTGACTTCAGCTTTAACCTTTGAAATAGAATTGCTTTGGGAAAAAAAAAAAAAAAAGAAAAAGGAACCCTGCCCCAAATATTTAAACAACCCTGGAATTTACAATGTGAAGGATTGCTAAACTTAGGCCAGATCTAGTCTGACCTTCTGCATAGCAAGAGCAGAGTCTTGTTTAATATCTGCATCAGCTCAGCTTCTGTTGGAGCTATAGCTCAGCTCTTGGAAAGATAATCCCACCCTGATCAGACCAAAATCACTCCAATCCCTGGCAAACTGTTTCAGTGTTACAGTAACCCTTGCTTGCAAATTCATACTCAATCTAACTTTTGAAGTGTCTTCAAAGCTCCACATTCTGTTGAGGTTAAAGAACTCTCACCCAAGGTGTTCAAAGGATACAATTTGATGGCTCCTGATCGTGTCCCAATGGCCATAAGACGGAGAAATGGGCTGTAGCCCAGGGCACTGGGCTGGTGGGGAAATCCATGTTCCACAGTCTGGGGGAGAGAAGGAAAAATTATGATCAGCAGCTTGTTTCATGGACATTGCTCAGCAGAGATAAAAGCCAGAAAGTAAACATGGCATGGCAGTCTGAAATACAGCACTTAATGGCAGCTTTTTCTGCTGAAAGGTGCTCAAACACAGGTTAGATTTGCTAAACAACAGCCCAATGATGAACATGTGCCAAGAATCCCAGGCTCTACATGCACGATATCCAGAAGTGTAACAGAAATGAAAGAGAAATATTCTGAAAACAGTAGCCCAAGCAGCTCTTGATGGTAAGATTATAAATAACTCTGCATAAGCACAGCTTAGTTAGTCAATACAACACACTCCATCACTCCACATCAGCTGCACTTCTGTAAACCAACTGCTCAGCACAATTTCAAAGTCTGACACAAATGCTGTGTGCTGTAAGATCAGCTTTATCTGCCAAATTCCACACAGGTCAGCCTTCCTGAACTCTTTCTGGTGACTGACATGAAGAAATGGTGCAGAGCAACGCAGAGCTACGAGTGAAAATCAGTGCTCATCAAGGAAACTAAACAGATTTCCTATGACCAGTCAGGAAAACTAATGTAATCCATATCCATTTTCCAGAGGGAACATGAGGAACACTGGAATTTAATGAGAGCTGGAGCCTGCTAGGCCACCTCAGAGTAATTCAAAGCCACTGGGGACTAAAAAATGCCACTATCATGGCAAGCAGTGTTGCTTGGCCTTAGTGGCTTCCCTAAAGTACAATTTACACTGCTCCAGGAGGGAGATTGGGAGTGTTTGTACACACCACACTGAGCACGGCTGATGCATTCACACACCAGGGAATAATGTCCTGCCATACTTACAAGATGCCACCAAGCCACTTGGAAAATAGCTCCATGAGGTTTTCAGAAGTACTAATGCAAGGCTCTTATCCTGGTTTAGGCAAAACCAGTATGCACCAACACACAGCCAGATAAAAGAGGGCTGGTGTGCCCACAGATTAATAGGGAAGAATATCAGGGATGCTTCCTAGAAAACACTAATCCTTACAGGCCCAACTTCTGGAAAATACCTTCTTCTAAGGCAAGCTGGCCAGCTACAGAATAGGAATTCATTCACTCACTATTTAAAACCAAAAAAATAAAAAAGAAAAGGCAGAGAACCCTCCATCTACAGCACTTGCAGCTCACTCCCATCCTCATTTCCATCATCTCTTTGAAGCAAAGCCTCCATATCACTTAAGTTTTATGCTTTATTCAGCCTAAAAGTAACACCTGGACTTTATTTCCCGCATTGTGATTTCCCAACTTAATCCCCTTCATGAGAATCAAATGGAGCCGGTTTCATTTCTGTGGTCAGGCCATAGCCTGAGGTGCCCCAGCTGCTGCAAAACACTTTAATGTCCTGCTCAAAGACACAGGAGGATCCAGCTGACTCCAGAGTCTGCCAGTTTGCTTCAGTTTTACCCATTTGATCACAATTCCTAAGCTGCAAGAAAAAACCTCCATCCTCTAAATATTGGTTACCCCAGCCTGAGGTCCTCTTAAGCCTCTGATGAGCCTCTGTAGAAGATAAAACTGGAAATATTGGAGCATTTCCCAATTTTCTGCTTGCCAACTCATTAGGCTGGGCAAAAGAGTAGTTAGTAATTTTACCTTTTATAGGGAGTAAGCCAAGATTAGTACTACAAGCTCCAAGACCACTGAGTTTACTCCCTTTAACAATAACTTCATCTCCAGCCTTACCTATATATATATTCTAAGAAGGTAATTTAAGTGTTAGGTCTGCAGTATTAAAAACAAATTTTGAAAAGTCAATCACACCCTTGAAGCTGCTAACCAACCTTTGCATAGCTACACATATAAAACTTCCTAGAGAAGGCTGCATGAAATCAGGAATTTATTAACAGATCAGAATTGAAACACGGCAGTTTCCTAATCCAGCAAAGGCAAAGAGGAACTTCTCTGCACTGAGAAATTCTACTGAGATTCAGCTATTCACTGAGAATAGCTACTGAGACAACATAGAAAAGCTTCCTAATTGTCAAAGCTGTGGGAGTATAACGCTATGGTGCAAAATTCTGGGAAGAAGATCCAAGGTAACATTATCTTAACAACAAATCAGACATTTAAATGAATCAGGTGTAGCACAGGCAATAAACACCATTCCACTCTCACCCAAAACAAAGTGAGGAACTTGTTAGGGAGACACCAGTGTAACTTCCCTGTTAGTTTTAGTTTCAACTTGTTCACAGTCACTGCACTGTCATGTTATCAGCTCACTTTGGTGCAATTTCAGTGACACATCAATTAGAAACTGTGATTATTCTGAGATTTCATCCAGCCCAGAAGATAAAGCTTTAGCCACAACTCTCAGAAAACCATGACTTATCCAATGCTGCACTGCCTGTTAGGAAGCTGTCAACACCAGCCTTAATACTGGCCTAATTATATCTTGGGTTTGATGTGTTAATTTGTAAACACATTAGACAAGTCAATAAAGGCTTTAATTTTCAAGTATGAGGCCTATGAACTGCACAGCCAAGTGTGTATGAGTCAGTAATAATAATAGGAGAGTGATTTTTTTTCCTCCAGATTTTCATTCAACCAAAATTTTGAAGTACCCCCATTACACAGAAAAATTTGCAAAAGAGAAGTAACAATCACAGCAGTGTGCTGCACAACTGCTCATGGAAAGCAGTAAATGTACTAAAGGTTTCTGATAGCTCTGAATCTTTAACCAAGATGCTCATGAGATGCAATAAAGATAACTCTCTCTTATGTCAATCATTTGTTTCCACAGCTGGGCAATAAAGGCTTCACAATGGTTTTCGGGCTGCATTTGACACCACCAGGGCCGGGCATTCACATTCACTGCCCTGATTACCCAGATCTTTTCCTTGTACTTATTTGCACCCAGTTGTTGTTAAATCACATCAAGGCAGCTTTGAGCTGTCCTCCTTCCCTCCCCTCTCTCGGCAGCTTTCATCAGCCAATCCTTTCACCTGCCCAGCAGGTAAACAGCAAGGGGGAGAAAGGGGGGCAGGAGGCAGCAGAGGTTACAATAGAGCCTTTCAGCAGAGCTGAAATAAGAAACTGGAGTGCCCACAATGTGCCCTCCTTCTCAAAAGGGCCTTTGATTCTTTGGGGAAAGGTAGGAGCTTTTTTTCATTCTCCACAGATTTGTCAGACTCAAGCAAGCCTGGTGTCAGCAGCAGTGACAGAAATGCTTCATGTCAGTCATATTTACTGCGGGGAAAATGTGGCCAAACTGAACAGTTGTTCCCAGCCCACACTAAAGCTGTGCTGATGAAATTCAGCTCTGTCTTCCTCCTTTCACTTGTCTGTGCTTCTCCTCTCAGATTGTTTTATGACAGAGCAGAGACAAACCCAACCACAGGCAATACAAGTCCTGTCCCTTTGTTAATTCATCTTTTGAAGAAACAATGAAGCCTGTATGTGCTAACTCCACTTTGCAGAGACACTAATTCAGATTTCAGGTGAGCTACCCATCACACCCATCAGCAAAGGGGCAGGAAGGCTGAAAACAGGGGAAAAAACATGAAGCCATAAATTAAATGCAATGTTCCCAGTTGGGTAAGATTCAGCTGTAAGACAGGCTGGTTCACCTGTGTGTTACCCATCATCTAGTCTGACAATGCCAGCCTGAACATGTTTCTTCTGCAGGGCTTGGACTGAGCCAAAAGCATCCAAATACTACTTCCAAAAGCAGGATAAACTCAAAGAAGTAGACTGCCAAGTCCACATACCTTATCCTTCATTCTATCCGCTGAGCTAAAAACAGATTCTTGCAACAGGTAGACACAAGTATGGGGAGTTCTAACTCATACAGAGAAACAGAGAGGCAAAGCTAAATGACTAGCAGAATTTAGGAAGGTGTTTTTTGAAACAAACTCAAGTCTGATGACAGTTTGAAGTGCTAGTCCAGTCATCAATCAGTCCTTTAAAACCATCTGGACCACCTCTTATGCAAAACAGAAATGCGAGAGAGAGGCAGTAAAAAGATCACAGCCTATTTATATCTGACAGAGTAAACAAACAAACAAAAATCCACCACCACCAATTAAACAGACTTTATAAATTGAAGTCCATTCTAGGTCAGTGTGGTCAAATACATTCCACTACACTAACACCAAATCTGTGTGGCATCATGCATTTATTCAACTTCAGTGTAAAATGAGGGCAGGAATCCCCAACACCTTTAAGGTACAGACCTTGCCTTTAGTCACAACCCTCATCACACACTGAAGAGGTGCAAATCCACCGTGCAATTTCTCCGATCAGCAACTTTACAGTCCCACAAAATATTTCCCAAGCAGGTTCTTAACCAGAAGTCTTTCAAAGACCTCAAATAACAAGTGTTTAAAAACCTGCTTACCAGCACTAATGTGCTCGCTCTAATAGCACATTAGACCAGGACAGCCTTGGCACACAAAGCACTATGATTCTTGGCTCCTTGAAGCCACAACCCTCAACAGCTCAGAATTAAGGCCCGGCTTGCCCAGATTTTCTCATTCTACCTAGCTGTGAGTAGATGTTTGTTGGATCAAAGGGTAGAAGCTTTCAAATGACCCATTATCTCTGGAAATACTGGAATGGGAGACACAAGACTTGGGAAAAAAAAACCCTCACTTTTATTCAAGAAAAAAGTAGAGTGTAACAGATTCTGGTATAATGTTCATTCCCTTCTGATTCTTATTAGAAAAGAACAAGTTACTGTGGCTTAAAGGTGCAAAAGCATTTTACAAGGCCTTTAATTACCAAGCTGTTAATGAGAGTAAACCATTAGGAAGTGTCCAAAGTAGTTGTCTCCCTAGAAACAAGATGCAATATTACCTTCAGGATTGAATCAAATGAAGTCACAAATCCTGATGTCAGCTTCTAATATATTTGGAAGTTTCCCTCTGCTGCAAAAGTCAGCTCTTTCAACCCTGTTTTGCATTATCCAAATTAGTGTGTCTCTGGCAGGTAAAGCTTAGCCAAATATTCTCATAAGAGAAAGGCATATTCAAGGAAGAGACATCCCTAAAATAGCAGAAGGCTTTCCAATGTATATATAATTTTAAATGCTAATAAGCAACTCTGACCCATCCCTGGGACGTCTTTTCTGAAGCTGACATTTCATTTAGCCAGATGCAAACAATTCAAACTTGGTCTGCATTTACTGATTTTTCTACTGCATCTGCACTAGGATTTCTTCATGGTAGCAGGCAGAAAACAGACCTGAAGCACTCCTGAGTTCCTTTGTCTCCCCAATGGCAGGGAGGTATGCATGGAATTGGTGTCACTTAGTACCAATTACATTAAATAATTTATCTCAAATATCCACAGTTCCACTTCCAAGTATCCATCTACACTACAATTCTGATGAATCAAGGAGGTTATTTCCTAGGCTGATTTCATTTATCCATTACACTTTTCAGAAAAATTCCATTTAAATCTTAGAAACACAAAGCCTACAAATATATTTCTGCTCCCCAAAGAAGATGTAAGTAGCCATTAGCCTAGCAATGATTTAATACTAGGCATTTTCAAAGATAAAAGCACTATGCTCCTGGCCGGGGCTCAAAAGAAAAATGCCCAGAGTGTTGGATAGATAACACAGCCATTGCCTTTTTGTCTTCATGGAGACAAGGAAAAAACCTAGAAACAGATTCAGACTAAGATAATAGTAAATTCATTATTAATGGCCATTGTGCTGCATAGGTGCTAGCACAGCCTTTTAAATTCACATTTAAAAGCAGACGTACACTTGTAAATCCAAAGTATAATCAGGGACAAAGAACTCTGGCTTCAGCTCTATCACAAGCTGTGGCTTCTGTGTATCTTTAGAAAAATGTTTATTTTCCTAGCACGGACTATCTCCAACAGCAACAGTCCCAGCACATAGCAGGACAAGTGACAGACCACTCAGAGGACAGAAAAGCTGCTGTGAAGATCTCTTCTTTCAGCAAGTGCCACTCAACAGCATTACAATAGCCTTCCTCTTAGAAAGGAGAAACAGAATTGAGAACACGCCCAGGAGCTTAAAAGGAAACTACTCAGGCACATTGGAGGAGCAAAGGACAGAACTGAAAAAGAGAACAAACCAATTTTCCTAAATTTAACTTTTCCGCCCACACTAAGTAGTTTATCCCTCCTTTTGCAGGATGCAGTGACTCGGGATAGATTTGCCTTGAGGTCTGAGGAAAGCCCCGTACCTTGTTAAACTGGAAAAGGTCGCGTTTGAGCCTCTCTCGCACTGGATCATGCCCGGGTCTTAAGAACCTTCTCATCTTCCTTGCTGTAGTATCTTGGCAACAAAAATCCTAACAAAAAAGAAAAGCAAAGCCATATAAACAAAAGCAGCCTGAGAAGAAAGCAGGCAGAAGTAGGTTATTTATTTTGGTTTAGCAGGTAACAAATCAGCCAGAGCAGACTGAGACAACATCACTATCGAGTGACTAAAACCTGATACCAGTCTAGCACAGCTCTCTGGTGCAGCACTTCACAGTTCCATTTTCACATTGATAAAGCAAACTAGTACAGATAGAATAAGAGGATTTTAAAAAGGGGGTTGCACTTGGCCATTTTGCGATCCCTTGAGTTGACCTTATCCAAAGAAAAGGCAAAACTGCAGCATTTGCATGAACATTCAGACAAACCCAACCTAAAGGCCAACTCCCAGGCTCAGGCATTATTGACTAGCATCAGTTTTCACCCCAGGTAACCCTCCAGCTATTGAGCCAAAAAGAGAAAGAATCACATTTTCAGGTCTCTCCATGGGCACGGCAGAAAGGGCGCTGTGCTGCCTGCAGGGCAGCTGCATTAATTATTAACTTGCTTTTGTAAAATATCAAGCCAAACTCCCTGCTCGCGGTGGGGGTAGGGGAAGGGAATTTCGCACCTGGATTTCCCTGTGCAGCTGAAGCACAAAGCAGTGTCCCAGTGCTGGTCTCTCACAGCAACAAGAGGATCCAAGCAGGACGAATCAGACCTGACTTGAAAGGCAACAATCACACGATACCAGGCTCCAGCTTCCTATTCTCTACAGCTCAGGAGGCTCTCGCATCTTCCCTCTGCAGAGGTGCCAGTGACAAGTAAAACTCTGCCAACTCAAGAGCAAAGGCTTGAATTCACATCCTGACAACTCACGCTGGTGTAAGTGCTTCTGCCTGCCCTGGCCATCTCTAACAGGCTGCAGTTTACAGACACTCCACTCAGTATTTTATTTTAATTTGTCGGGCAGGGAGCAATTTGCCGGCTACTCTGTACATGACACACATGTGCAGTGGGGACTAGAACTTCTGAGGTGCAATGGAGGATATTCTACATGGTCAGGAGAGGTTCATACACACCTACAGCAAGGTGGGGAGCAGGGGGTTGATGTTGCACGAGAAAGAGAGGGACCAGGAGTACCAAAGGAAGTGAACAGAGAGCCTTGGACACTTCAAGCAGTGGGGCTGGAGGTGAGTGACTGAGGGGAGGAGCTTTCACACCTGTATAGATGGGAATAGCACAAGGAAACAAGATGCTGCTTTTGTGCTCCTGCCAGCAACAATGGCCTTTGGATAATGACTTAAGGCAGCCACTCCTGAGGAGCTTGAGTTCAAAGAATTCCTAGCAAGGCCTTGCACCAGCTGTGAAGGTCCAAAAGAAGGAAATGGTGTGATAAACAGGATGCTCCACAGGCATATTTTGAGAACTCCCTTTAGAAACTCCCTGAGCTTGAACCTCTTTGTTACACTACTGCCCTTTTACCTTTCCTTCTCACACTCCAACATCTCCAGCCACCTGTGTAGCACTGCCCTGAGCTCACCAAAGGACTGCAATGCAGCCCTGGTTCAGAGAACCAGAGGATCACATGTGGATCAATCACCTGAATCACTTAGCCCCTAGAATCACTAGGATCTAAGGTGACTGGAATATATCACCTATGTAACATTCCAATCACCTAGAATCACTGGCAGCATCAATCACCATGGAGAAAAACTGGCTCTGAGCTGCTACAAGTGTTGGTGTTTGTCAGCCATCAGCACGTGGAAAGGTGAAGAACGTGCACAGAAACAAATGTATGAGGACCCCAAAAAAGAGAGGAAGAATAAAAGTGTATCTTACTTGGAAAGTAAATCCTTCTACAGTGACTTAGCACTTCAACTAAAATTTCAAAAATAGTATCAGATCCTAAGTCTTTTATTAGACGCCCCTGAGAGAGGGACATGTTTTCACAAAGCTACATTCACTTTAAGTTAGCAAAAGTTACAGAGCAGTGACAAGGTGCTGTGCAATGAAAGGAGAGTGTATCACACCCATGTATAACACACAACTTGCCCTTAGCCAGACAAGGAAAGGAAAGGAAAGTGGCAAGGAGACGCACCCTTTCCCACTGTCAATCAATATCCTGGACCTGTTAAACAAGGCAAACCCACAGAGAAACTCTACTAATTATCCTCCCCACTTTAGAACAAGATACCTCAGCTGTGCCAGCAGAGACAAATGCAGTGTTAGGTGCAAAGAAGAGGGGGCTTGATTTGAGAGAGACACAACTTTACATTTAACACCTTGCTAGAATGTTTTATCCCGAAATATTAACTGCATCCAGAGGCATGCTGTTTGAGCCTGCTTATGCAAGAGCTCCAACACTCACACTCCAGCCCACAACAACTTGTTCAACAGGCTAAGAAGTGTAGTAGTTCTGAACTGAGCAGTAACTCATTTGAAGAACCATCACCCTGAAGGGCTGAGAGGATCAGAGAAGGCAAGCTACAAAAGTCACCTCTCATAGACTGACATCACAGTTTCTTTCTGACCAAAGAACCTTTGAGTGTCACAGTATGGGAGAGGATGAGAGAACAAGCAGTTTTGAGCAAAGACAAAGAAGGAATAGCATCCATTGAAGCACAGGTTGTCCAAGCAGAGTTATTATCACAAGTTTACAAGGCTCTTATCAAAGAGAAGAATTTTGGTTTTAGTACAATAGGCAAGTATCTCTTCCAATTCTAGAAATAGATTCCACAATCTGTATCATCTTATCTTCCAGATGCACATTTACATTTTAGCAGGCTAGTTTCTCTCCCACACACCTTTGGAGTCTTACATAAAACTCCAGCCCCAAGTGCTCTGCAGTTGTCTGCCAGTCAGCATTTACAACCATCTGGTAACAGTTGTGGCTACCAGTAGCCAGAGAGGAATTCTCCAGTAGCCTCTGAAGCTATGCCAGGTCTGCATGTATCTAATGTTCTTATTTTCCAGAGAAACAATTCTTTAGGCTTTCAAAGACAAGGCTTTTACCAGAAACTATGTGCAACATTCTCTTCTTTTAAGATGCATTGAGGGCAGCTGTTTAGAGGCAACAATAGCCAAAGGCTGAGCCAATCCAAGTTTTGCTGGTACTTGGGACATGGACACCTGACAGCAGAGCTCTGAGTGCCCTGAACATCAAACTCCTGCTGCTTCCTTACCTGAATGCTCAGCTAAATACAACAACATCCCCTTTTTCACCTCACTGGATTAGATCCAGACACAAAGCAAAATCTCCTCACTATTCATATAGAAAGGCAATGAAAGTACGAGTTGCAAGATGATCCTGTTTCCAATCATAGACTAAGGAACAGCTTAACATCAAAACCAGATTTCATTCTGTCTTCCTTGTGCAGCTCCATTCATTTCAGGTGCCGTGAAATGTGGCATGTGAACCCATATTCAATAGAAGGACAAATGCTCCTTCCCAGGAGCAGCATTAATTGTTCCTCACTGCTGAGTGTTACCAATCCAGAGCTCCACATTTTCCTTTGGCTTCCTTGCTTCTGCACACAGCAGTGTATCTCAGTGCCCGTGCATAGCTTGCTGAGACACTCTCCATCATTTATCTCCAACAACTTGGCATAGCCTGGCAGGGAATTACCCTGTACAGAAATTTGTTGCAATTTTTCCTTATGTCCTCCCATGAGAGTGGAGTTTCCAGCCAAAATGTTGTAAGTCCCAATCACACAAGTTAATCCAGTCTTGCAAGAAGAGGAAGCCCAGGTCAGAAGTTTTTACTACACAGACAGTATTAAGTGTGGATGCAGTCTCAAGTGAACCCCACAACAAAAACATACCCATAATGAGTTTACTTTGCTCACATAGCAGAGTTGCAAGGTACCATCTGTGTGCTTCCTTGGCAACCTTTACTCAACTTGAACAGGTTTTCAATGGGATACAGTCCAAGAGCTTTCTTTTCAAAATGCCAGCAAGTATCTCAAGGATTTTATATCCTGCCTTGATTTAGGTCTCCTCCTCATTCCTTCCTCAGCACTCCTTCCTACTTACAGGTCCTTGAAGGGAGAACTTCTACTTATGCATCTGATAACACTTTATCAACCCTGCTAAAATAAAAGAGGCCTTATCAGCCAGCTTTGTTTGAACTCCAGGCAGTCGGTGCTGCTATAACAAACCGTCACCACCATGGCCTTGTCTGAACCAGGTTCTCTCCCGCACCCAGGAGTTTGCCTTGTTGCTGTTACCAACACAGTCAGCAGCAACAGAACAGAGGCTGGGTCATCTGCACAGCAAAAAGCTCTTTCTTGGCACCAGTGATCTCACACCAACAGAACTGAGCAAAGTATCACTTAAATACCAGACTTACCACATTTATCGATTATAGGTGCCATGACTCACCATGAAAGAACAAGTTTAAGAGCAATTTTAGCTTGAAATCAATGAAACAAGCCTGAGCTATTCTTTAACTGTTCATCCCTCCCACCCTGCTTAGCTGTGACACACTGTCAAGGCAGATACTCACTGAGAAAGCACAAGACAAGTAGAACAGCTAAAGCAAGGGAAGGAGCAGTTGCAGTACACAGAGATAAGTGTAAGACACCACCTTCTTTGCCCAGGAGAAGGAAGATGCTCTAACATTAATCTCAGTTTAATGAGACTATGCAGAGATCTCCCTTATACAACTGCTGAGCCAGCCACTGCTACCCCCCAGCACTTGCAGCTTCAGAAACAGAAGAGTGTTCAGGTGCACCTTGCACACAGTAGCCAGAGAGGAAAACTAAAAGATCCTCTAAAAAGAACTTATTTTAGTGAACCTGGAGAGACAGACAGTGAAATGAACAACTGAACAGACTGTGGCAACACTACATGCAGGTGGCTGCCCTCCCAAAACACAAACAATATTAAAAAAAAAAATCAGACATTGATTCTCCAAGAACTCTTTGGAAATAATTGAGAACCAACCACACAACTTAGGCAAGTTCACGTACTTCCACAGCCTTGTGTGCTTGGAGTTACCAGGAACCGCCCACCTATAATGAATTTGGGAATTGTGCAAACCTTGTGTGTCATTATGACTTCTATTGTGTTCTCCTTGTCATGGGGGCATGACAACACAGTTTCAAAATGCTACAGCAGAACAAAGTCTTTGCACTGAACAACATTATTGCCCATGATGCAAAACCCTTTGCAGGCTTTGCTAAGAAGCATGAATCAAACAGAAGAATGGCTTGTAACTCTGGAGCAGCATTTTACACACAGCGGGTCAATGGAGCAAACCACGAAAGCATTTGCTTCATAAAGCAACACAATGAGATCCAGCTATGAGACACTTTTATATAAGAACTGGAGTTTCCATACAATTTCTGCACAGAAACCAAACCAGTCCCTCCTTTGGTATTTTAAAGAAAGATGATGGTACTAGCAGTATCACATACTTTTATTGCCATGTATTAACTGCAAGACATATGTTTAAAACCTCCCTTGCTCTTTGACATTTCTCAAGCCTCTGTGTCAGCCAAGCAGAGACACACCTCTTCCATAAGCAATTCCCAGGAATAATTATATTACCATACCAGAAGGCCACTGGAAGATAAAGGGCTCTCAACTGGTTTAACTCCTCCAATACTTTTCTTTGGTCAGCTGTTATTAGCAGATGCAATTTGTTCAAAACCAAATAAAAGACATTCCTCAGAGCCATCCTATGAAGATGTTTGAGAACTCTTCTCCCTCTCCAATACCAGGAACTATATGGAGCCCCTTGACAGGCTACAAGCAGCCCTGAGCAGGATTAGGGACTGCTCACTACAGGCAGAGATCATCCTCATCTTCTCCATGGGCCAGTCTATCCCTACGAGGAACGTGCCAGGATTCACGGAGGAGCCTTGGGACGTACCAGCACTTTGCATTCCACTTGCCAGAAGCACCAGCTTCCTGAATCAAAGCTAAGATCACCAGGCAGCTGCTCTGGGCACTCAGCTTCAGCCGGGACTTGGTAAAGCCAGATATTCCAGTTGACTGAAGTGCTCTCAGATGACTACAAAGAGCAGCATTCCCCATCAAGTAAGACATGACAACGGACAACTTTTACTTCCACCATCTCAGTGGAGCTGTCCCCCTGTCCTGTCACTATCTCCACACCAGCACAAGACTTTGTGCCATTGGCTGCAGAAACACAGACCCGGGAGTCTGATTCAACTGCTCTACACCATCAACACCACTAAACACAAACACGCAAAGCTTTCTCCAAGGTTAAGCCTCAGCTCCAGGAGGGGAGATACCAGCAACAGCCTGTTCCCATGGCACAATAAAGGGCAACCTGAGACAAAGGCCGAACAACTTGTTTCACCGTTTTATTACACCTGTTTGCTGCCTGCTGGAAGTAACGTGCTCCTTTAGCCAGCAAGTTCTCACGACTTTGGGGAGGGAAAAAAAAAAAAAAACAAACCACTAATAGTGACAAGATGCATTTGATACTGGCATAGGGAAAAAAAAAAGAGAAAAAATGCTAACAGAATATCCCGAGGGAGTCAGAGTCACTGCAGTCCCTGTTCTCGTCTTGTCCAAGACTCGCTGCTTGGAGCCAGCGGCAGCACTGGAGACCTGCGGGGCCGGGATGCAGGCAGGGGCATCTCCCACCGCAGGACGGGGCGGGAGCGGCTCCCGCAGCCCCCGCGCCCCGGGAGCAGCCCCGGCCCGGACCCGCTCGAGGGCTGGGCAGGAAGTCCCGGAGCGGCCACTGCCGCCACCTCCCCGGGGAATCCCGGG
>VZTN01012069.1:306997-363375 GCA_013400515.1 Erpornis zantholeuca
GGGGCCGCGGCGGGACCGCCCCCCGGGGCGGGGCCCGCTTTGCAAGCCGCACGTGTGGGCGGAACCTCGCATGCAAATAAAGACGAGCCGCGGCCCCGCCTCCCTTTTATGCGGCGCGCTCATGAATAATTTAGCAGCGCGCTCGCTGCAGCCAATCAGGGAACGGCACCGCGAACCTCGCACAGCGCGGGCACCCGGCACGGGGAAAGGGGACCGGGAAAGGGCGGCGGGGAAAGGGGACCGGGAAAACCGCATCCGTGGCCGGGCTCTGGGACCCTTCCTCCCGGCTGCAGCCCCACCAGGGAACTCCCAACTTTTCACAGCCTTGCCTGTGAAAAAAGACAGATTTTACAGTAGAGTCGAAGCCTTCGCTGGAGAGAGGAACACAAGTCTCGCTGCACAGCCCAGCAGCAGCCAGCCCGTGTCCTGCTAGAGGGAACAGCAGCTGGACAAGGAAGCTGCATTTATGCGCCAATAGCAGGCTAAGGTCTGCCCACTCTGCATCCATGCAAAAGCTTGAAATTACCTCTGACAAGGGTCCAGTAACAGTATTTCACCCACGTTTCCAAAAGTTATGTTTTTCAATTAAATATTCAGTTCTCTTATCTTCTTGCAGTGCTCAGCCAATCTGTATCACAGGCCAAAATGGAGCACTGGTATCAGTCTGGATCATGCTCCTATTCTGGGGTGGGTAAAGGCACCATCAGATGTTACGGCGCTGAGCAAAGCAGCCACAGTTTCTCAATCCTCCCTGCAGTGGTTATTACATTGTAATTGTCTCGTGCTGAATCAGGGAGTCTCTGCCCCAGCGAAACTCACTGGGTGGCTCTCGTAGAGTTCATCGATACAATTCCACCTTGGCATAAGGAGATGAGACTGATTGAAATCAACAGGAGTGAGTTTGACCTAATTCCAGGACAAACACGAGCCCTGTGGGTCAGGCTGGAGCTCTCCTGGCTACGCTTGTTCTTAGAAACTCTCTTCCCACTGCCTTTAATCTGTTAAACAGTCTGGGAGAATGCTGAGGGCAGACGGGGCTGCCAACCCCGGCTTTAAGGAGAACTACCAGAGCCAAAGCACTGCTGGGAGGAAGAAGGGGAGGGAGCGTGGGAGGAGTCGTCAGACCCTCACCTCAGCAGAGCCCTGCCGACTTCCAGCATCTGATAACTGGGGTGTGTGTGTGAACAGGAGCAGCCGCTGGCAGCAGAGCCCCGGCACCCTGGGCTACGATACCTCTGACCACGCAGGAGGAAGATGAACGAGGAAGAGGTGTCGTGTGCCGACAGGAACTGCACGCGGATGTCGGGACACCTCCAGGCTCTGAGTCACGCTGCCCTCCCCGGGAACAGGGCAGCGGCTGCATCCAAGCACAGACGGTGTAGGAGCAGGGTTACCAGGGTTACACCGCCACAGGGCTGGATGACCTTGAGCAGGCATTCACCAGCTGCTGCTGCTGCTGCTGGGATCCCAGCAGCCTCCACAGTCTCCCTCTGCACAACTTAACATTTCTAGGGAAATTAAGAACTACACCAAGGAGCTTGCATCATTGGAAAATGATTTTTTTTATTGCTTAGCTTTCTCCATATCTCCAAAAGAAATTAAAGATACCAAATAAAACACATCTAAACCAGTAGCTATTACAGTTCTGAAAACTTTGATAAACGCAGCCACACTTAGTTCACTTCCACCCACTGAGAAGACCTTCTGGCACCTGGCATGTTTGGCATAGAGGCTACAGCAAATTTGGTACCTAGAGATCCTGGTGGAGAGCAATGGTATACTCAGTTTGGAGCACAACAGGCTCAAGTTTGGAAGGCTCATTAGGAATTTGTAGTTTTTTTCTTTACTCAGGGATCTCTCACTTGCAAGAGAAACAATAAGGATCCACAGCCAGGAAAGAGGATGTTGGGCTGCAAGTTCAGCCCTGGTGAGACTATCAGATGCAGTGTGCTGATAGTGGTGGTCAAGTTTTACCATGGCTTAATACTATGTGGCCAAAATGCATCTCAGCACAGCTGCTGGAGGAGGCCAAGCTGCCATCTGCAATGCTCTGGGGCTTTCTGTGACCTCTGGCTAATGAAATTGTGTTCAAGGCACAGTTCCTGCTCTCAAATGTCTGGAAACTTTCCTCCAGGTGACTGAGTTTATGCTGTGCCTTTTACAGAGCAGAATCTGATCTGATGGTTGTTGGCACAGCTGAATAATAGAGGCTCAGAACACTAGCACTGATCAGCTTATTCTGTCCCTGACTGACTTCAGTGACACTCCAACTGTTCCATTGGTTCTTTACATGTGACAAAAGGTTCACCAGCGCAGTGTTTTCTAATGGTCCACAGTCAGCAAAAGATGATACAGGAAAGGCAGGCTGGTGGTCCATGAGGTGAGAAAGCTGGAGAGCCAGTGGCTTTAAGAACAAAGCAGTGTGTACTCCAGCCCAGAAATGCCCAGCTAAGCCAAACACACTTGTTTGCTCTATTATGCCTGAGCCATCTGGGTGGGTGAAGTCTGTAACAGCCAATAAAGTGGCCAACTTCCCAAGGTTCCAGTTATCACAAGCTCTGTTTTGTGCAAGATGTCATTAATCAGGAAAAGAAGTCCTGAGTAAAGCTCTTCCCTTCATCCCATATCATTTCTGCAAGTGACAGCAACTTCAGTGATTAACATCAACAGGCAGCTTGAACTCCTTCAATGAATAGAAGGTGATTTCTCCATGATCCACCAGCGCAAAGACCAGGGGAACGTCCCCACTCAGATACGTCACCTGCTTCAAAGCCCGCAGGGATGGGATCTGCTCATCAAAGCTACAGAGAGAAAAAAACATCCTGTTTGTTCTCCAAGCAGGGCAACACAGAGGCAAAGCTGTCCTGGCCAGCCATCACAACAGCTCCCTTTGGCCTGAGCAGCTGGTAGTGATCCTCCCCACCCCTTTCAGTCTAAGCAGGAGAGTGAGTACCCAGCATGCTGGGAACTGGGAGCTGTTGAATCCTTAGCCAAAAACAAGGATAACTGCACAGTGCTCCATGCTGTGCCCATTAGATGTAGTTCACAGGGATATTGGCAAATGGCCAATCCACTGCAATCTTAATACCTTTGTGCTGGGAAGATCTTTAGGTTGCTGGGATCAACATCTGACCTGCTTTTCCCTCCTTTTAATTCTGCAGTCTGTTTGCTCATCAATGAAAATATTTATGCAACAAGGATCATCCTACTGGCTCATGACA
Source organism: Erpornis zantholeuca (assembly GCA_013400515.1). Classification (NCBI taxonomy): domain Eukaryota; kingdom Metazoa; phylum Chordata; class Aves; order Passeriformes; family Timaliidae; genus Erpornis; species Erpornis zantholeuca. Next base: position 310,219 of record VZTN01012069.1, read on the forward strand.
TACCTTGGTAAAACTGCATTACCACCTTCCTTGCTCTGTCTACTACAGCTGCAGAGAGCAGAGGGACAGTTTTAGTAAAGCAAAATGAGAAAAGGCAGAAACTGAACTTTGTATCTAGCTATGGAGTTTAAGTATCAGGTTCTGGATCCAGCAAGAAAGGGGATACCTACCCTCTATTGCTAGTGATCTTAAAGTTACACTTGACTAAGATCAAAATACTGAACCCATGGCTCAGAGCCTGTAGCAAACTCTGGGGAGGTTCATATCTGCAGAAATCCACAGTGATCTGCACTCACTGAGGATTCAGCTCCCTCAACACTGGGTTCTATCTGAAATTCACAAGCATTGCATAAAAGCTTCGGCTTCTTTCTCCTGACTCCCAGTAATACTCAGACATGAGCAGCAACCAGATGACCAAATAGTGTGGGTTGAGTGCAAGGGTGGGGGAAGGAGAATTGTCAGCCACAGCCTCCAACAAAGGAGGAGGAACTGAAAGAAAAAAAAATCCTGGGCAGGACCACCCTCAAGGGAGACACTGACGATCTGTAAAGCTCACAAGATGCTGGGTCATTTACAGATCATTAGGACTTCGTTTCCACAAAAACAACTGCAATGTTTCAGAAACAGCACAAGACTCATGGGTACCTCCGAACACACATCCTGACATGGGGCTTCCCAGGGTTTGTCTTCTTAAACTTGGACACAGCATCTGCTTGATACACGTTGAAGTCTATCTTCATGGCCTCTGGGTCCTCCTGCAGCCTGCAGTGGAACACACCCACGCACTATGGGATCGAAACACTGACCCTGCAACTGTTTTAATTACTTTCTAGAGCTTTCCTGTAATCAGACCAGAGCAAGCTCACATCTACCCTACACCCTTGCAAGAAGCAGTGTGCAGAGGAGAGGAGACAGGAGCAGAACCAAAAGTCCCAATGTAAAGGTTTTATAACCATTGTAACAGGAATGGCAGCACATTCCAGGAACGAGGCACAGGCAAAAAAACCCAATCAAACCTCTGGAGGAGATACCTGGCTGGGGTGCAGAGAGGCAAGGGCAGGCCTTTCCAGGCCACTGTTTTGACTGGCCTGGAAAGCTCTGGCTCTGTTGCTGCAGGACCCGGTACTTCATGCAGATGTCACCCCCTCACTAGAGATGCAAGGGGGTCATGGGGCAGAGCACTGGATTCTCTGGGCACCCTGGATGTGAGGCAGCTCCCAAAGTGCTGCTGGGAGCACCTCACAGACCTCACAAGCAGGGAGAGTCACAAGACACTCCCACTCCCCAACAGCTCCAAGCTGAGTGGCTGGATACTAACCGGGAGGCTCCATCCAGGATGTGGGAGGGCTGCAGCACACTGATCTGCTGGAGGAGCGCAGCTGGAGGGAGAGGAACGGGAAAGGATCAGACCAGCAATTTCCCTCCCAAGCACTCCACACCACCCACAACCCTTCCTCCTCCGACAATGGCTGGCAGCTCCACAGTCACCACTGGCTACTTCAAAGACCTCAACTTCCTCATCTCCTCCCAGCACACAGCCCAGACACTCTGCAGTTGCTTTGCATCTTGCTGGCCCAGACTGCACATGCCTAGCAGCCCAGCAGGAAGGACTGCCATACAGCAGGACATGGGGAATGGATTAGAAGACCTCCCAAGGCCCTGTTTATCCTGGCACTTGAGTGGGCTATAGAAAGATTCTCCTGCTCAAAGTACTGTCCCCAAAACTGATGTTCAGCTTCTCCATGTGATCCCGTTTGCTGCTGCATACCAGGCACTCTCTCACAGCGCTAGCAGGGAGACAACAGTCCCTGTCAAGTTCCCAGAGCCACTACCTGGTGAGGTCACTTCTTCTGGCCGCAGCAGTGGTGTGACAGCTTGGTCCCACAGGTGTGACGGTCGTTTCCAAACCCTCTGCTGTCTCCTCTGCTCCAAGAGGGCTTTGTACTCCTGCCAGTTGGAGCAGCGCCTCACCTCCTGGTCGGCATTGACACTGCTCTTGTACCTGCTCTCCCTCTCCCGCTGCTTCCTCTCCTTCCGCGACAGCTTCTCCTGCTTCTGGTTGATCTGTGTGCACCAGGAAGCTGCATCCACCTCCCTGCCTGGCACGTTCTCTGGCAGAAGCCTGTTGTCAGGGGAGGGCAGATGTGTGCATGGCTGGTCTGGGGCCACATTGGGAAAGGTGATGGTGGTAAAATCCCAGCGGGGTGCATGGGTGCCAGTGCTGCTCTCCTTGTAGCCTCCAGCCTGCCTGCTGGAGAAGCTCGGGGAGTGCTTTTGTCCTGTATCAAGGGGAACTGACACTGACTCCTCCTCTGCACTGCCAGCATCTGATTCCTTTGGCTGCACTGTCAAGGGCTTTTCATCCATGGGAATGGAGTCTCCACAGTCATCTCCATCTTTGCCAGAGGTCCCTTCAGCTTCTGGAAGGTCCTCAGATACTCTGTGTTTCTTCTCATGTGACCTAAAGACAAAAGAACATTAAAAGATTCAGGGAGAGCCTGTGGTAGAACTTTCTTTCCTTTAAATCCTGCCTGCTTGGTGCTAACAGGTAGAATGCAGTCTGCCAAGCCTGAAAGGACAGCAAAGGTGGCAGGAGCCCCCAGAGAGGTCTGCAAACCCTTGACAACAACCTTCTGAATTGTGAGACAAATGAGAAAAAAAAAAATGCAGGCCAAAACTAAACAGTGAATGCCAAATGCAGAATAAACTTCCGAGAAGTCCTGCACAAGGTTTGACTTCAACACCCAAGAGAATCCCAGACTTGATTTGTATAGTCAATGTTCCCAACCTGCCACGCCTGGTCCACACCCCAGACACTGACCCAAACACCTCCATGCAAACATGATGGACTTCAGCCGAAGCAGCACAGGCCAGGCAGAAACCCAGCTGCCAGCACCTCTTCCTGGTGTGAGATTCAGACCCTGATTCCAGAGAAGACAGGGCAGTTCTTAGACCGGCAGTTTAATCTCACAATTCCTACAATTCCACAACTTCTCAGGCATGGATTTACTGTTAACAGGGACTCTCCAGCCTCGTCCTCCCTGTTTCTGAAAGGCTGACGCCACCTCCTGGGAACTGTCAGAATTATAAGCAAAATTACTCCTTGTCAGTTTGTGGTGATGTTTTGGACACGTGCAAGCCCCAGGACGCAACTCTGCTCTCTGCTGTTGAGTCTTGGCAGGTCAGTTGGAGTGAGGAAGTGGGTAAGTGCAAGATGTGCACTGTGGTAGCTGTGCTCCTGCTAAAAAAAGAGTAAGAAGAAGCCCCTGACACGTTTCTTTTGCACTGACCTCTCTACCCTTCTCTTGAGGCATCTCAGCACCACAGTTGGGGGACTTGAGGGCAATTTGCCCTTCTTAACCCTGGCCTGACAGGTGACAAAAGGGAATGCTGCAAAGCATTCAGGAAAAGCATTGCACTGCTTGGGGACAGCCAAGAGCAACTGTGCCAGACAAGGTCACCCCCAGCAGGAGGGCCTGGGGACACTGCAGCAAAGCAGCTGTTCCTGAGCCAGAGCGGCCTGAAGAGGATGGGAGAAGGCTTTGTGCCACATCCTTACCGGGGGCTGGAACTCCTCCTTCTCTTGCGATGGTGTTTCCCAGAGCTTTTGCGGTGACTTTCCAGGTTCAGCTGCCTCTCATAGGGAGATGGGACAGTGCTGGAAGGAGAGACCAACACAGAGGCTGAGAGCAGGGTAAGGTAGTGGAACTGCCTTCTGCTCAGGCCCCAGGATACAGCAACCAAAGGCATAGAAAATGCCGAAGTAGGACCAGGATCGCCCTCAGTTCATGCCCCATTTCATGTTCCCAATCACCTCCTCGGGAGGGAGGAGCAAGGAAGGGTAGACTGCCACTTTTAGCCTTTAATCCTCCCCAGAGGTGGAATGCAGGGCCAAAGTCCTCTTCTCTGCCATTCCCTGGGGCCAGGCAGTGGGTACAGAGAGTTTCAGGATCTTCAGGAAGTAGAAAGCAGCACAGGAAGGAAAGGTTGGTTACCTGGGGTCGAATCTCAGTACAATATAACCGAGTTGCTTCAAGTGGCTGAACACCTTAGAGCAAAGGAAAGCAAGAAGGTTAAATGACAGCCCTAAACACAAACAATTTACTTCAGTTCCACTGTGACTGAGTGAACACAGTGTAGCAGTGGCAGAGAAGAAAATGCCAGCGTTAGGACCCAAGCAAAGGTGGGGAAACAGGAATTGATCATCTGGAAGAATGTGAGTGGGAACAACTGAGGATGACTTCCTTCCCCTTTCCTCCCAGATCATCCTACCCTGCTTCCAGCCACTGGAAGAGCTTGTGTGGCAGAGGCTGGGTTTTCTGCCTTCATCCTCCTGCAACAGCTGGAGGTCCCAACACACCTGGTAATGTGACAGGCTCATTGCCTCCTGGCACAGCAGGGTCTCGTAGGCTTCCTGGATTGACAGGGGCAGATCCCTGTAAAAGAGCTGGACAGAGCCCTGCAGGGCAGAAGCTTGGTGTGAGTCACAGGAACAAATCTACGCAAACTCACACCAGTCCTTTCCCACTGGTCCTGACAGCTGATCCCTGACATGATATCCATCTCTCCCCATGTGCCACCTGGATTACTTTCAGTCCCTCTCCCATACCCAGTTCCCCCATACCCTGGTTTTATCAGCCAGGTAAGAAGTTCCCACCCACAGCTCTCAGCTCCTGCTCCAGCTCCTGCATCTGTTTGGAGGATGCAGCTGGGAGCAAAATGCTCAACTGATAAAATAATCACTGCTTTGAGAGATTATTTAATTTTGATGATCTGAGCGATTCAGAACACAGCACAACAAAAGCACTTATGACCACTGTAACTGAGAGCTGGAGCAGAGGAATCAAAGGCAGCTTCAGGAGGCATCAACTGGTGTCTGCTCAGAAGCATGCACTTTCTTTACAGACCCAGAGATCCCATAGGTAACTTCCCCAAGGAATAGCAAATGAGCTCCAGGAGGCTGTTTTAGGCTACATCTCGTTTTCCTCTTTGTTTTTTAGATGGTGGTTTACTCATACTTTTTCATAAAGAACACAAAACCCTGGGAACCACACCTTTCCCATGAGATAGGCTGAGGGCAGCTCACCGGTCTTTCCTGCTTTTGGGGGCATTTTGTACCCAGCATCTGACTAAACCATTTTATTTCCATCAGTTTGTTTACAAACTATTTGTCAGAATGCCACGGTAAAAAAGCCCCACCTTTGCTGTCAGGATTTAAGGGATGGCATCAGACACTCACAATGTTTTTTTCACTAAAGGATAAAAGTTCTCTTTAGACCAGTGCACCAATTGTACAGGCTTTGGTAGAGAGACAAAAAAACCCCCTCTCTACAGCAAAGAAATCCAGCTGAGCCCTAAGCAGTATGTCTGCAAGCAGAGAAGGACTGAACACAACATAGTCTCACTATTCTGTATGCCACACTTAAATTTCTTTCTGATATATGTACTGGGAAGAAATCCCAAGCAGCAACCACAAAGATCTCTGCTTAAGCTGAATGAACTGGCCACAGATTCAACTAAGACACCCTGTCAGTGACACAGGGTCTGCTAGAGGGTACAAGGTATGAACCCACACCCAGTGACAAAAATCTCCATCAGCAACACACTAAAAGAGACAATTCCTTGACAACCCAGTGTTTATCAGTTGCTACAGCTCCTCCAGTCGTTCGGTGAGGACCCAGTGGCCCCACCCTACTTACACACTCCAGCAGGTACAGAGCTTCCTCAGGCAGCAGACACTGTTTGCCTCGTTCTGAGAACCCCATGGTGTGCCAGAACTTCCCCTGGAACAGGAGCACAAATCCCTGATGGGTTCTGGCTGTTCCCTGCTGACAGCCGGGCTCCCTCCCATTGCAAGAAGCAAATTAAGGAATCTGTGAGGCAGCAGGAGATGATGGCACTGAGAACATTCTGTAGCACTCACCGCAGGGGACTTCAGCTCCACGATGCCCTGTTCTGGTTTCCACTCAGCTTTCACCAGATTACCCCTAAGAAGGTTAAAAATTAGCTTTTTACCACTTGTGTGTCCTACAATCAGCTCCTGGTGTAGCAACACAACAAGCTCAGGAAGGTGTCAAAAAGCAGGAAACTTCCAAGGGGCATTGTCACAAGACATTAGAAGGACATCATCCCCTAGATCTAGCAGCACCAGTGTATCATCACCAACCAGTTAAAAGTGTCTTCAGTCAGCACCACAGAGACAGTTCCATAGGCTACAGCAGCCTGCTGGAGATGCACGGCCTAAGCTAGGATATGTGGATATTGAGGAACTAACACAGGCTGTCTAGAGAAGCTGTGGCTGCCACATTCTGGAAGTGTTCGTGGCCAGGTTGGAGGTGGGGCTGAGTAACCTGGTCTAGTGGAAGGTGTCCTTGCACACAGCAGGGATTCCAATGCTTTAAGGTTCCAATCTTTAAGGTCCCTTCTGACCCAAACCATTCTGTGACTCTGTATGACACTCAGCTGCTGCCAAGACACCCTCAAATCACCACACCCCATCCACGGGGACTCACAGGGAAAAATTAATAGCTGCAGGCCAAGCAGAGAAAGCGTGTGATGGGAGGCAGGTGTGAATATCTCCCAAGTGATAAGCTCCAAAATCTGGCAGCACTGTTGAAACCACCAAAACTGATAAACTGGGGGCACTGACACCTGGTCAAATCTGCACAAGGCCACGCAGGAGCATCAACGAGACACTCTGTAACTTGAATCACGACCAAGAATGCAGTGGCTGCTACCTGCAAAGGCTATAGTATTATACACACACCTGTGAAAACCGAGAGCCCTGTGAGGGACTCTCTGAAGCCACAGGTGTGCCAACATGTCCCTATGCTCCTGCAGGGACAGCCAGGCTGTATCGCACTGCTGCTGCTCCAACGCAGGCATTGAGTGCAGGTGAACTGCGGGGGTTTTACCGTGCTGACCAATAAATACTTCCTACTACCAACAGCTCGATCCTCCCGTAACCCTCGAGCTGTGCTCTGCCCGGCGGCATCACCCTTCCCAGGGGAAAGCCATTCCCAGCGCCGCTCCCTGGGACAGACTTACGGCCGCTCCGGGCGCTCCTCGGAGAGCAGCCGCCACTGCTCCTCGCAGCAGCGCCGCAGCCTTTCGGCCTGCTGGGCCGAACCGTCGGGGAGGAAATCTTTCTGCCCGCGGAGGCTCCGCGGGGCCTGCCGACCCTCCGGCTGCTCCGCCGTGCTGCGGGAGATAGCGGGGCGGTGAGGGACGGAGAGCGGCCGACAGCACCGGGACTCCGGCCCGCGGGGAGACCCGGGGCACCCCGGACCGCAGTGCCCACTCGGCCTCCCCCGGTGCCTCCCCGGATCCCCGTACGGGCGGTTCCTGCAGTGCTTCCCCAGGCCTCGTACCGCGGGTCCGCCCGGTATCTCCCCGGCCCCTTCATCGGTGGTTCCCCCCCGGTGCCGCCCCGGTCCCCCACAGCGCAGGTTTCCCCGGTGCCTCCGCGGCCTCCCGTACCGCGGGTGCCTCCGCTTCCCCGCGGTACCTCCTCAGCCCCCTCANAGAGGGGCGGGCGCCGCCAACGCGCCCTCTGGCGGCTCGGAGGACTGCGAGCAGCAGGGACCGGGCACCGGGACGGGGACCGAGGAGGGGACCGGGAAGGGGACCGGGACACTCAGGGCCGGGCACTGGGGAGGGACGGGGCCGCGCACCGGGTTTTGCCCCAGGATCTGACTCATACGCGCCGTGCTGAGCTGCCCCCGCTTAACACCCGCCGCTCCCGCGCCCCTTCCCGCAGGATGGGGAGGAGGGAGGGTGAAACGAATCACGGGCTGGAATAAAGGGCAGGAAGTTCGGACACCGATAAATTATATGGGTAAAACAGGCTGGATTTAAGTTAGGGGGGGAAAGAAAAAGTTTATTTATTGCTAATTTATATTAGTCCCAGGCTGGGATATCTGCTCTGTCTGGGGCTTCTGGGGAGCAATGCAGCACCTGCACCACCTCTCCCTCCCCTCTTGTCCCCAACCATGCTGCTCACAGGACTTTCTATCATATTTTTCCCCCTCTCTCCTCACTGCATTTTGCATTTCCTTAAATACATTTCCTCAAAGGAAAAGACATTCTTAAATAATAAATTCTTAAAAATATAAATAATTCTTAAATTCTCATAAATTCTTAAAATATTATCAATTCAATTAATTCTTCAGCATATTTCCCCAACATCACTGATGGGCTCAGTTATTTCATGGCCGTGCCCTGCCATGGGGCCATTGGAACCATGTGGAACTAGACAGAAGCATCTGGATGTGGCTGTGTCCTGCCCACTTGGGCAGCAGGATTGTCCCTTTGCTGGTGTCACTATGTCTCCTGTCTCAGGCTCCAGCAGTGGCCAGTGCCATCAACTGCCTGGAGTGTGGAGCAATCCAGTGGGTCCAGAAAACACAAAATCCCCCTGCAGCACAGCCTCACCCCTCTGCCAACATGACTGGACTGGCTGCTTGGGGAGGCATGGACAGATCTGATGGGGAAACGCACCAGAAGTTCAAATTTCACCTCAAACACATATCCTGTTGCTGTGGGATATCTCACAGGAGGCACTGAGCCTCAAGTAGGAAAAGCACAGCTTTTCCCCTCACCAGAGTCCCTGGTTCCAATGTGGTTTCCCAATAAAAGCCCTTTGACAGTATGCCAACATAGGGAGATGAATGCAAAAAACATTCCCTTCCATTTTCCACTGAAATGGTTTAATTTTCGCTTCTTGCCTCGTTATTTCCTCATCTTGAATTTTCTCCTCCTGGACTGAGCCTTCACCTTGTGAGGGGGTCAAGTGATTTTAGCCATCAGTGCCTCCATGGCATGTGGGGGGACAAGGATGGGGTGAGGGGCAGAAAGCTGTGCAGGGGCAGTGCTTTTGAACCCTGATTTCCAAAAAATACATGTATCTTGGAGACTGCTTGATTATCACATAATCCCAGGACTCCACATCCTAAGGCTTTCAACTTTTGGGCTGCCACCCCTTTGTTAACTCAGTCTTCCCTTAAAACAGCTGTGTTTAAATTGCTCAGGGACAAGCTCTGATCCAGAATTTGCTTTTGTCACCCACTGTGATTACAAGACCCAGAAATGTCAAGACTAATCTCAGTTCATATTTCTTTTCAATACTGGGATTTTAGCTGTTATGTGGTGGGGGGATGTCCTGTTCCTCTCAGGGGCACCAGCAGAGCCTTGTCGGGATGGGACTTGTGTTCTTCCCCAGCTGAATCCTCTTATCAACCCTAATTCCAAGTGTCATCAGCTGGGTGTGGGTGGTCCTGAGGGCTGCACTTCCTATTCTCCACTTACAAATAGAGGGTGAGGGGGGTCTGTTTTCTTCCCTTTGGTTATTCTGGGGTTGAGTCAGGATTTTTAGCATTAGTTTTCTGTACAGCTGCTGTAAAACCATAACAGTGGTGCTCTTGGTGGGGTTTTTTGGTGGGTTTCTTTCCTTAATTTCCTCCCCTTAAATTTGGAGTCTTTTTCCTTTTGTTCAGTGTGGGACTTGAATGTGTTTTGGGTAAAGCTTGACTGTCCTGGGTTCTCTTTGTGGCCAGGGTTGTGAAAAGAAGCTAAAATAATGGTCACTGGGCTGAGCAGCGGTGAAACCTGGCATTGTGAGTGAATGGTCTGCTCAGGGGGTCCTGGGAGCTGAAATAATGATGGGTGTGGGACTGTGAGTCTGGAGGCTGCCAGGGAGGAAGAGTGTGGATGTGTGGCACGAGGGAGCAGAGCAGATCCAGCCCTTACTGTCTGGGTGGCAGGTGAAGCCAAGGAGGAAGCTGATGGTGGAGGCCAAAGCTGCTCCTCACTTCCCTGTGGGACACTGCCCTCATCCCAAATGAGAAAGGGCTTGATTTGACTAGACAGACACCACATTGAATAATCCACAGCTGTGCACATGGGCTCTTGGAGGAGGTGAGTGTGCTGGGTTTGCCCACTTATCTGTGGTGGTTTGTTTTGGGGTTTTTTTTCTGATTGGGGAAAGTGTTGATAAAGAGTAAAAAGACTATTAGGGTTAAAAATGGGGGCTGGCTGCCTCTTCTGAGCAGGGCAGCCTGCTCCTGGTTCTCCCTCCTCCTTCTGACCATGCTCCAGGGGGAGCAGAGCTGTGGTGTGTGAGGATGGGTTTGAGTTCTTCCAGTCTTTTTCTGTTGTGCTCAAGTCATGTTTGTGCAGTCCCTGTATTCACAAGTTCCTTGTGGTTAACTCCTGGATGAACTTGGTGTAAATAGACTCAGTGTTTTTTGAAAAAACAGGAGAAGGCTTGGCCTTGGGATTGTTTTTCTAGTTTCATTTAGCATAGCCAGGTGGGAATTGCATGCTCTGTGCTGGAGCAGAGCAGCTCTTGCCAGGTACAGCTACCTGCTTTAATCCCTGTGTTAACAGCTCCTGTGGTTCCTGGCAGGGTGTTTGGAAATATTTTAGTAATTCTGCAAAAACCAGCTGTGCCTCAGACTTTACAAATGGTAACACTTGGAAAACAATGTCTGAGATGGATAACATGGCCCATCCTCTTGCTTTCAGTGCAACCCATGGAGTATGTTCTGATATCAGCAGGATTTGTGTATAGATGCTTTGTGTGATTTGGGACAGAAAAGGGTCATACAAATCTTCAAGACCGAATTGGATGGGGCTTTGAGCAGCCTGGTCCAGTAGGTGTCCCTGCTCAAGGCAGGGGTTTGGAGTGGGATGAGCTTTAAGGTCCCTCCCAAACCACTCTGTGATTCCATTAAACTCCCTAGAACTGGCGAGTGCTTCAATTCTTGTGTGTGTTACAATACCTGTGGTGCTATCACAGCTGCTCTGAGCCTTGCCCACATCATCACTGCCCAACAAACCTGGAATCATAGATTAGCTGTAGTTCAGCAATCAGTTGAATTGAACAGTAATCAGTTGAACAGTATTTTTATTATACTTAATTATATTCTAGTGGAAACATCTCAGTTCTGAGCTTTCAGAGCATCGTTTAGACAACTTAAACTTCTTATAGTAGACCATGAGTAGGGGTGGCTTGGCAGTTGGTTCCAACAGGATTTGGCAGACCTTGAACACACACTGAAGTATTCAGGTTTGGATGCAAAGCAGATAATGGTGTCGGGTGTTACAGCTTGTCTGGGAGGTGTGGGATCTGTTTTCTAGCCTCACCTGGGAGTCTTTTGGCAAATCCCTTATTGCTTTAGGATGCCTGTGATCATTCCCACAGCATGTTACAGCTGGGAGTTTGGGCAGGGCAATGGAAAGAGACTTTTGTCCAAACAGGAGATTACTGAGGAGGGTTTCTGGGCTAAACCTCTGTTGTCACTCGTCAGGGCTGGGCCTGGAAGATAGAAGGAGGTTTTTAAGGAAAAAAACCCAAACAAACATGCCTTTGAGAACAGGCCTTTGGGAATTAAGCAGTTAATAATTCTCCATAACCACTATGGGCTCTGGTTTGCTGACATCTACCACTGCCTCCTGATGGCTGAGAAATTGAAAGAGCTTAAATTTCACTCTCTTCTAAATTTGTGGTAGAAGTTGCCTTTGTGTGACTTTCCATGCTGCAGGACAATTCTTGGGGCCCTGCTCAGTGGTGGGAAAGCAGAGTTAGTATTGTTATGCAGGGCTGTGGTACAGAATGAGCTACTGGAAATGAAGAAATCATCTGAATCTGGGCTTTCAAATGTCACTGTGTGACCTTCTGGAGCTGCTGTCTGTTAGGCACCTAAGGATTTGTTTGCAATCACTTACTGGAAGCTGCACTTTGTTAATTACATGTGAAAACCAAGGAACCACGGACCAAGTCCAGCAAGATTGATTGCCAGGAGCTTTTCTTACCTTAGTGATGTGCTGGGCCAGGTTGGGAGAAATGCTGTTATTTCTGTCTATAGTGAATGGCTGAAGCTTTCCTCATTTCCCCAATTTACCTTGGCATCCTGCTCATTGTTCAGCTGGACAGATTGACACTGGGGTGCCTGCCTGGGGTGAGGGAGCCTTACTGTGCAGAGTTTGAGGCTACAGATTATGCTCCTTGCTTGAGTTTCATAACTTCTGCAATGTGTTTGGGCTCAGCAGGTAGGTGGAAATGTCTTCCCTGGCTTTGGTCTGGAGAAGCACTCCAAAACCTGCTGCTTCTTGCTGGGTATTCCATGAAAGGAGATGCCTGGCAGGGAAATGCCTTTGGGTCATAGACAAGCGACTGAGTCAGGACACCCAGGGTGCCTTTGGCTTGTGCTAGAGACTGAGAGGGAGGAAATATTGTTTAAGGCAAGGAATTGGGACATTAAGGATCTGCTCTGCAGTGTCTCATTAGCTCATGAAGCTTCAGGCTATTCCTTACCTTTCCTGCACACCCCAGGCTTTAAACCAAATGGAATTAACAATTCTTGCTGTGCTGCTTGTGTGGCTGAGTCCACGAGCAGAATGAGATGTGGAGCAGCAGGTGATTGTGTGCTCAGAAAGGGTGAAGAGCTGTTCAGTGTGTTCAGACACTGTCCCAAGACCACTGAACTCTCTTCTGTATTTGGAATGCTGGTGTGTGCCTCTCTGAGCTCTTGAGTTTAACTCAAGTACTACAGCAAGAATTTAGAATAATGATGATATTTTCACAGCTCCAACAAACAAATCAGCCTTGTGAACACCAGGTGCCATCTACAGCACCATGACAGGTTGAGACAGCTTCAGTTACAGCACTACAGCAGGTTGATTTGTTCTTGGTACACAAAGCTAAAGAGGTTGTTGCTTGCTTCCTTCTCTTGAGGGGAAGCAAACTGCCCGCAGAGTTATTGGGAAGGGATGAGGCTCCAGCCAGCAGTTGGTGTGAAGCAGGCACTGAGGGGTGGGAAGCAAGGCTGGTTGTGATTATTCTTTGTGCTGTTTGAAAACTGGGCAGCTGCTTGAAACTGGCCCATGGCAACACTTGTGGGGTGGGCTGGAGGGGCTGGCATGCTCTGCTCTGAGGAGGCTTCACGTGATCATTGTTGACTCCTTTGTCTGAGCTTCTGCTCTTCCTCCACTGCTGGGTGCCCAGCCCTCACTTCACAGCATGTCTTCAATGCTGGGAGAAGGTTTGCTGCTATATGACACTTGCAACCCTCCTAATATCCACTTTGGTCTCCCTCCCTCCTGGGTGTGTAGCTTCAGGAGCCAAGCTGGGAGCCTGGTATGATCATACCAGGCTGATATGGTGCCCAGAGGGTCTTTGATCCCAAATGTCCCACTACTTGTGGGATCCTGCAGAGTGGCCCTGTCTTTGAAGCCTTTAAATAGATGTTAAAGACTCTGACCCCTGCACGGGGCTGGCCTTGACTTGACCCTTCCCAACCAAGTGCTGATTCTTGCATTTGAAGCGGTACACAACTTTCAGAGCCTACATCAAGGCTGTTTTGTAGCTGTAACTCCCTTTTGTTTTAAACTTACAACCTGAGAATTTTCTCTCAAATGTATACATGATATTTTGTGTGATTGGACTCCATCTGGAGTTAAAAGGCAGGTTTGTAGGAGTGGTATATTCTGCACTGAGAGAACTGTGTAACCTGAAAACCACTCAGTGCCTGAGGGCTGTTATTTTTCTGCCAGTCACGTATGGGTCTGGGTACAGATTGTAAAGGCAGTTGTCTGCTTTTTGCTCTTCAACAAGGCTTTATGCTGAAGCATAGAGTAATTTTTACCTGACACAGCAAAGGTATTTTTTTTTGGTCCCCTAAAACCACATTGGCAGCAGATGGGGTAGATGGAGCACTTGGGGGAGGCGTGGAGTCCAGCCTGTGCGTGCAGCAGCCCTGGGACATTTGGATGAATATTGCATGTGGCAGCTCCTGCCACATGTGCAGGGACTGTCCCATAAATCTTTCCCAATAACCAAGCTACTTTTCCCCTCTTCTCCCATAAATTTGTTGTTAAAAAAATTGTTGTTAAAACGATTGTTCCATTGTTGAAAATGGAACTAATTTGAAAGCTTGCATCCATGCTGGGCCCTACTGCCTATGCTTGCCTCAGAGAAGTTGGTAGAGCTCCTGGCTGTTTGGGGAGTAGTTTATGTCCTTTTAGCTGCTTCTGTTGGTCATCCTGGGGGTACTAAGCTTCACAAGTGCAGCTGGATGCAAGGGCCATGCCTCTCACTGCAAACCTCTGCACGCTCAGTTTGTGCTTCATGTGTGGCTCCAGAGCAGCTCACATTGGTGTGCAGCTAAATTAATGGTTATATTTAATTTATTTCAGTTGGGAGCACTGAGAACTGGTGTCAGGAATTGCTCAGTGTCCATCTATGATGCTTTAAAAGGTGTGCTCAGGCTGAACTTGGGGGATAGGCTGGGATGCAGTCTTTGTATGTAGTGTTCTGAACAATGACTTGGAAAAGTGAGGGTGATGCCTCTGATGTGAACAGCCATGCTCCTCTCTCCTGAAAGCCTCATTTTCCTTTTTTCAGGCATTGCTGCCAACTGTCAGTAGCTGTAGGGATGGGTAGATTTAACCAAGAAGCTGTTCCAGCAGAAATGGCTGCACAGTGTCAACTCGAGCCAGGTATAACTTTATCCTAATGCATCTGGAGAGACTTTTTTTGTTTTTCCTTGGTGCACTCCTGAAAAGAGATAGAATTTATGCTGAAATACCTGGCAGCAAGCTGCCCTGCACGCAGAGGACAGCATGAGGACGGAGTTTAGATGGAATTGATCTGCAATGTGTGTGAGCAATGATCCCAGCAGGATCTGGGATGGGAACAGGCAAGGTTAAGCCCTTTGGCTACACCTACACATCCCGAGGTAACCCTGGATACAGAAACCCTTCTGTTATCAGTGTGCAACGCTGTAACAGGATGCCTGCCCTGGCTGATAGTGCCAGTGTGCAGCTCTGCTATCGAAAGGGTGAAATGCAGGAGCCTCCAAGGGGGTGGAGGATGGGAAAAGTCTCCCTGCCTTTTGCTGCTGGGTGGGAAAGAGGATTGGTTTCAGGGTGGGAGGCAAGGGCAGGGAGGTGATCTATTCCCCCGCTTTGGGCCAGAAATGCTAAAGTGACTCCTACAACTTTGGTATCAGGGATTTTTAAAAGGATACTGAAAGCTTGGAAGGCATGCGGAGGGAAATGCCTTGCGGGGAAGGAATGCAAGAACTCAGTCTGCTTAGTCCTTATCAAATGAAGGACTGGGTGACTTAATTACTCTTAAGTACTTCTCCAGATAACAAAGAGCACTTTAATCTTGCAAAAAAAAGGGCACAATGAGAGTTTGTCTAAAGGATAAAATCAGACCAATTGCAGCTAGAAATACTGTGCAATCTGCTAATGACTTCCACCCCAAAGGAGGAAAATCTGTCTCCTGGTGGGATGGCATGAATTGGCCACAATTGTCTTGCATATTGACTGTACCAAGTACCTCATTTGGCTGAAAAAGTCATTGGAGTGGTCCGGTGGGAAGAGGAGGTGTTTCCCACCATGGGATGAGGGCAGCGTCCTCCGTTTTCACCCCTGTGAGGCTGCAGGGTCCAAGTTCTGGGGTTTTGGACGCTGGCCAACATCTGTACTGGCTGTAACAAAGCAGCTGTGCAGATAAGTGGGATGGTGGTCCTGCCTCGGTCTCAACATCCACGAACTGGTGTCCCGAGAGTGTTCAGTGAGCCAGAGGCAGAGCTGGTGTTCCCTGGTGCTGAGCTGGCCGGAGGCAGCGGGTGGAAAGCAGCCTGTGCTCATATGTGAGTAGAGAAATTGCTTCGGCTGGCTCTATTTTTGCACTTGTAATGCTGCTGTTTGGATTAGAAGGGCATTGTATGCAGATTATTGAGGCACTGCTAATAACTCTGGAGTGCTGTGTGCCGGATCTTGCTTTCAGTTGCACCCAGCACTTCAGCTGTGCTGAAGCCAAGGGAGCTGTGCTGACAGATCTGAGAAAAGTCAGAATTTGATATTAAATAAATCTGCATCCGTTTCCAAAGCATGGCTATAGAACAGGATCAGTGTGATCCCTACTACTGGCATAATTCCATTTTAATGATATATCTGCAGATGGAAAAGCTGCTGGTGGGTCTGTCTGGTGGTGCAGAGAGAAATGGAGCACCAGGCTTACAACACCTGGTGCCAATAAGGCTTTGTCTTATCTTTGTGGATTGGAGATGAAAGGTGTGTGGGTCAAGTGGCTCTCCTGCTGCAAGGAGGTCACAGATATTCCAAAGAGGATACAGGAGCATGGAACAGTCCACCTAAAATGCTGCTCCCCCTGTGCTTTCGCTGATGCTGGAGAGACACCAGACCTGAGCCCTGAGTGTAGGGGTGGAATGGAATGGCACCACTCTGGGATGGAAACCCTCCAGGGGAGCATTGCTCTTGATGAGATCCATTTGCAAGAAAATTGAGTGCCTTTCTCTGGCATTGGAAACTCCACCTGCAAATGCAGCCCTGGGGCTGAAGGCTGCTTGGTTCCTCTTTCAGCTCTAGCAAGGTTCCAGAAATCTGATGGTGCCTTTGAGGAAGGATCCTTGTTTAATTAAGTTGTAAGTGTTGGGAAGTGAGTGAGTAATTTCCTTTGTTAGCTGCTGCCTTGCTTGGGGAATGGCTCGCCTTGTAATTAATGAAACCTCTCCCTTCTGCCGTGCATGAAAAACTGTCTGGAGACTAATGGAGGCGCAGACCCTTCCAGAGGTGCCCTTGCTGCTTAGGGACACCAACGACGAAATTGGTTTTTGTGAGGAACAGGTCATCTAGCAGCAAAGTAATTACCTCCCAGGCAAGCAGGTAAATAAACTGGATGTGTCAGCCTAGAGGGTAAATAATTCCCAGGGGAGAAAGGAGATGTCTCCAATGGGCGTTGGAGGCCCAGGAGCAGGATTGCAGGGGTGGGACCTCAAGGTGTGTCCAGCTTTGAGAGTTGCTGGGTCCTAGTGCTGCTGAGCTGCTCCTTTGCACAGGACGTCTGACTGTCTGGATCCTACTTGTGAAAACTTGTGTAAAACTGGAAATCAGAATGTACCCACCCACTGCAGGTGGTGTTAAAGAGCAAGAAACCTCACACAGAGTCATGGAGGAAGAGCCAAAGGCTCCTGTGTTGCAAGGTGAGGCTGAAACTCCTCACTGCATGATGGAGAGCCCAGCTGGAGCCCTGGGCAGTCTCTGTGACCCACAGGGTGATGGGCCTGTAGCTCCAGCTCTGCAACCTGATGTTGGTAAGGATTAAGTGCTACAGACACTCACACTGACTTCGGGTGTGCAGCAAGGAAAGCTCCTCTCTTTTATCGCTAATTCCTCTTTCTCCATACAAAACAACACGTTTTCCAGCAGCTGCCTGCTAAATCCCAAGCAGGTTTTGTAATTGGCCCCATTTCCCTGGAGGCTCTGCCACAGCAAAGCAGATTTTGTCATCTTTTCGATCCTTAGGAAATTTTTCATTCTTGGTAAAGAATGAACTTTTTTCATTCTGCCTTCAATCCTTCCAGGTGTGCCTTTGGGGCTTTCTGGGGCTGGAGGAACAGTTTATCTCTGTTCCCCTGACTGCATTGTTAAATTCCTGATAATGCAGATAATCAAGGATCATAAATATGAATTTGAGCTTCCCATATTTCTATTTTGGTTTTTGTAGGCAGGGCTGCAGTTGGGGTTCTTGCTGGTTTGCTGGGATAGGGCCCTTTGGGTTAAGGAGAAATTGAGACCACTGGATGCTGTCAGGGGCTGCTATAGGGTTTTGGACAAATCCTGATGCTCTGGTGGATCCTAATTCTCTGGTGGAGAGACGATATACACAGCAAACCCTCTTCCAGGAGTGTCCAGTGCATCAGGGGCCTGCTGCTGCCAAAAAGCTGCATTTGGGAGTTAAAGAGAAAGAGTGTGATGGATATCCTGCAGCTGTGGGCTGCAGTGACTGCAGGACTTTATTGTTGGCCTGTTTTCACCCTGGAGAAGAATCCTGATGTGCCTGTGAATGTGTTGACAACGGCAGCTGCAGCTCTGTGCTTCCTCTGCTTGCCTACAAGGTCTGTCTCAGGACAAGAATTTCCTAGGAAGCAGTGGAGGCTGATGGCTCTAACCCTACTGCAACTTTGGACAGCTGAGGCTCACTGCCAGGGTCCTGTTTGCTGGGCTGGGATGTGTAAATGGGGGCTGCAGGCACCTCTGCTGAGCAAATGTGCTGCTTGGTGCATCCCCTGCAGGCAGGGTTCCAGCCCTTTGGGGGATCCCTTCCTTACCTTGGGGTGCTGGGGACTCCTGGTTTTCCCTGGCAGCTCTCCATGGCTGAGTGCACAGGGAGCACAGTGTCAGCATCTCCTCCTGGGAGCCCAAAGGCTCACGCTGGATAAATTGTCAGTATCAGCCCTTGTGTTGCTGAGCAACTCTGTGGGCAGCTGGTGGTGAAGAAAGGGGCTGTGAATTAGGGAAACATCCACATCTGCTGGCTCTAATCAAGGTCCTGGCCCTGGATGTGGACTGCAGCTTGGTTTGGCTACTTGTCTTAATTCAAGCCCTGGATGAGTGTTTATAGTGCTGTAGCATTCAGAGATTCCATCCAACAGTGTTTGCATTTGTTCCTAATGCTTTGATCATGGTAATAAATCCCAGATTCTCTGGCAAATTGAATCTCACCTGGGAGTCTGTGAGAGCTGTTAACAGTGATGGGCTGATGTGCTCTGCTATCTCCCAGCTTCCTTCAGCTCTACAGGATGGTGCCACCTTTCCCCAGCCCATTTGGCATCCTGTCCAGGGAGGTGAGAAGTTTTCCCTCTCTCTGCTCCTTGGACTGCCTGTCCCAGCAGTGCTGGTGCTGTGCTGAGAGGGAGTCCTTGGGCTGCCAAGGAAGAGTATTCTAGGGTGAGAGTGCTGGTGCTGTGGAGGGGGAGAGGTCACCTGGACACAACACAGGTGGGCCCTGAAGGTGACAAACTGCTCTCCAAGGCTTGAGCCCTTCTACAGCAAAAAAATAACTTCTGAACTTGCCTTGTTTCCTGTTTGTCCTGTCTTAGGAAAGATAACACACTTTGGCTTGCTATTCTAAAGCCATTTCTAGCCTTGGGTGCCCTGCAGCTTTGGACTTTAAGCTGAAAATCTGGTTCCTCTGAAGGGAGGTGCCCAAACAGAACCAAACCCTGGCAGTGCTGGGCTCTCTCTCATTAGAGAACCCAGCTGTTCCCTGGCCAGAGGTGGGACTCAGCTGAGGAATCTCTTGCTTGTGTGCCCCAAGGTCCCAGGGACACTTACCCTGCTCCAGGCTGGGATCAGCAGGTCAATGAGATCTGCTGCATCCAAAGGATGCTGCAGGGGAAGAGCTGTCATAAGGGAATAGCTTGGCAGTACTGGGTGAGAAGTCATGCTTCTGAAATCCAGGCTTGTGGCAGCCAGAGAGCATCATCTGCTGCAGCCTCCCTGCGTTTGGAGGTCAATCACCTTGAGATCTATCCATGCTGACTCTCACTGGTGGGGCTGGGGCTGTCCTGACCAGTGGCTAATCTCCCAAATCTGCTGTCTCCCAGCACTATCTGCAAGAAATTCCAGCAGCTTCCACCATAATTTGCCTGAAAATCCTGCATTGGTTTTGCCTGCTGTTCCTGAAGGCTGATTTGAATGTTCTTAAGCATTTTGGCCTTTGTTTGCCACCCACTCCCCTGACCTGCTTTGCACTGTGACTTTCTTCTGCAGGCTGTGGTTCCCCAACATCAGTCTCCATTAGGTGACACCTCTTTACCAACATTTACATGCTCAATGTACAATCAGTTAATTGCTGTGCAATTTCTCACCCAGGTGATTTATTACAAGCTCAACCAGTCACAGCCTATAATAATTAATCTGCAAATTGAGCTTGCCTTTAAATTAAGCCATACATTATAGCAGCATGATGGGTAAATGCCAGCTCTTTGGGTTTAGAAGGCAGTGTCACTTCTCCCACCACAACAAACCATGATGGCTTTAATGTGCCTTCCATGTGTCCCATCATCCCCAAGCATTGGAAAGCCAAAGCAAGGATTGATCTTGGAGCATTGAGAGCAAAGGTTGAGTTGATTCAATTTATTGGGAGCCATCAGCACCAGAAACCAACTTGCCATGTGAAGCAGAGCAGCTCACTCACCAGGATGAAAACTAATCCTAATCCCAAACTTTGCCTCTAATCTTCTGATGTTGGACTTGATTTTAAATATTTGAGAATAAGGGAAAAAGAAGATTTAATTTTTGCTTGTTTTGCATCTTCCACAGGGCTGCATCTTCCTGATCCAGCTGGGAGAGTCAATAGGTCTGAAATGAGCAATGCTTGGCAAAAATTCCTCAGTAAATACCAAATGCCTTTTTGGTTTTCTGCATCTTTTAAGATTTGTGGAGGAAACTACTGTCACGTGAGTGGGTCCATCACTCAAAGAGGACAAAAGCTGCTGGGAACTCAGTGGTGTCAGCAGCTGGAGGTTCAGTGTTTCTTTAAAAACAGCCCTTCCTATTCCATGTGTCGTTGATCTAAACTTTAAACCCTTCCTACCTTTCCTTTTGTTTGATTTCCCCTTAAATGAATCCTTTCAGAGATGAGTGTTCATCCATCCACATTTGAGCAGGGGGTCCCAGGAGTGTCTGTGCTGCTGAACACTGGCTGTACTGGTTCTCTCCCCCTGGCAGTCCCACTGTGGTGACTGTCCCCCCCTTCTCCCTGCAGCTGGGAGCCCAGCTCCCACCCATTCATTCATTAATCCCTTTCATTCCCTGCTCATTTGTTCGCATCCTCTGCAGCGTGGGGAGAAAATTGCAATCCCGAAAACAAATAGGAATTCATCTTCTCTTTGGAAATAAAAGCTGGTCCATTTAAATACTTCGTTCTCTTTGAGGTTTGCCTGTGTGCAGATGAGGCTGAGGTCTCATGTAATGGAGTCGAAGCCTCGGTGCTGGGCAGGGACAAAGCAGAGAACCCATCCCTCTTCCTTTTGTATGGCACTCCCTCCCTGCGCCTCCTGCGCTGAAGGGGATGAGATGTATTTTCCAGGGCAGATAGGTCAGTTTTAATGAGATACCTCTGTGCTGCCCTGGCCTCCGGTGCAGATGATTAAAGCAACGAGATTTGCTGATTAGTTTGGGGTTTTCTGAAGGCTGTGAAGGTATTGTGTGGCTCCTGCCGTGATGTTTGTTCCAGCCTGTGCTCAGGGGAGGTGCTGGGCTGCGGGTCCATGTGATTGCAAATTTGCCTGCCAGGACAATGACCCTTTTCCTGATTGTGTGGGAGCCCTGACAGCTCAGGAGGGGGCAGGATCCAAACCCAAGAACCTGCTCCCCTCCTAGAGGCATGGGAGAGGCTTCTTGGATTCCTGGGAGAAGATGGCAGTGGCATCTGTCTCAGTCTGCTGTCTCATCCCATCTGATCCCTTCTCTTAGGCTTGTCCTTATGGAAATCATAAGCTTTGCCTGTAACTTTGCTGGAAGAGCAGTTTTAATTCCTAACAAGAGACACTGGAGCTCAGCCTGCCCAGCTTCCCACCATAGCTGGGCTGGGTCCCAGTGTGTGTCCATGGCTAAATGGGGTTTTCCTGAGCCAGGTGAGCTGCTGTGACCCGTGCAAGGGTGACTGTGAGCCCAAAAGCTCCTGCTCTGTGCCTGGGACATGGCTCCCTGGGGGAAAGGGACACTGAGTTGGGCTCCTGGTGTGGGTGGTGGGACAAGGTTTGGGGAACTTGCTTTGTTGCCGGCATGTGAGTGGGGGCTGATTTTTTTTCCTCACAGGAAGTAGGAAGTGGCAGAAGTGGAATGAAGCAAGTCCTCCCAGGTTGGACATGAACAAGCTATTTAGCTCCTGCAGACTGTTAAGTGATCCTTAAAATGTGCTTCCTGATTCACAGAGATGTTGAGGTGCTCTGGAAGTGGTTACTGCCTTCTGAAGTGCCTCAGTTTAAAGCTGAGTAGATCCTTGAATGGCTTCTCCCAGTCTCATACAAGGAATTTCTTTTCCATCTTGAATAGTCACTGGCTATGTTTTCTCTGAGAAAAGCTTGTGAGAGTAATGAACTCTGGAAACTGCTTATCTGCCTTTTGAAATAAAAATGCTCTTAGCCTGGAAGCCAAATGATATCTTACACTTAGCAAAAAGAACTAAAACACACTCCATCTCACATGTCATCTGCTCACAAAACTGCTCTTGATTGACCTACAAAGCTGGAATTGTTTACCGTGTGACTGACTGGGTTTAGTTGGTATCAGTTTCTGGAGGGCAATACAGTGAATTAAATCTTGCAAAATGAGCTCAGGAGTCTTTGCTTTGGATGAGCCCATTTTACCCTCATCCTGTCCAAGTGAAACAGTGCAATTACTTCCATAGGATGTAGCTTGCCTAATAGGATAAGGGATCCTGTTACTCAGTGCTGGCAGTCCTTCACTGCCTCTCTGGCTGCCTTCATCCTCCAGCATGTTTGGAAAACTGGATAATTTTGCCAGTCTGAGAACAGTTTGTCTACTACAGTGCCAGAGAGGGAAGACCTCCAGAACCCTGTCCCACGTTGCTGTCAGTGACGTGCTGGAGAGTCACCACTCCAAGGTGACAGAGCCACAGTGATCCCCAGAGGGATCATGAGCCACCACCCACCTGCACAGCTGCTGGGAAGAGCACTGCTGGCTTTTTCTTAATCCAAAACCTCTTGGGTTTGCTTTTTGCCACTTGAGTTCTCCGTAGGCAGAAGTGAAAATCTCCAGCTTCATCTGAATGGGTAAAGTGAGCTGTTGTGAGCACCCAGAGCAGGATCCCTTCTGGAGGGCTGACCTCAGCAGCAAAAGGCATCTCTGAGGTTGTGCATTGCTCTGCCAACTGGAGGCTAAAGCTCCTCCAAGCCTCGCTGCTCTGCCTGATTCATTCCTTTGGACTCTGCATCTTGCTCCTGCTCCTCACCTCTGCTTAAGGCACGGCCAGTAAATCAGGGGGGAAATGCCATTTATTGTTTAGAAACTGCACTAAAAATACCTCTGTTGCTGCACCCAGATGGTGAGTGGAGGAGCTATGTATCAGTGATGGTTCCTGTGCAAGGCTTGGTGCCCTGGATGGCTGCTGGGTGACTCAGCTCTGAGTCATGAGGCTCTGGGTGCAGGTGAGTGTTTCCCCCCACTTGGAGCATGGGGAGAGGACTGAATAGAACTTTGAATTTCAAATCATTTGGGTGTCCTTCCACAGACGTCTCAGCAGGGGCTGCTGAAAGATGCCCAACATCTCCTTGTGTGGCTGCTCAGCGAGCTAGGGACTGGCCTGGGTTGGGTTCAGCATGTGCTAATTAGTATTTAGCTTTAACCACTACACAAATGCAGTTCTGTTGCCCAATCTTTAATGCAGGATGACCTGGTCCTACTCAGCTATGAAGGACTTTCCAGTTTTGCAGCTCTTTAAGGATAAAGAACATGAAAGGCTGAGCTTTAATTGTGCCTTTAAGTGAATTTAAGTCTCTTGAAAAAGCTGCAGGTTGAAGTAGAGATTTGGGAGGATGAAGTGCCTTGCTGCAGGGACAGCTGGTTTAGCAGGATGGGGCTTGGAGTGTCTACAGAGAGATCAGAGCTTGTTGCCTTCTTGCAAGGTTAAAATTGGATGAGGAGCTACAGCTAGGCAGGGTCTTTATTTCAGCTGGAAGGCTGAAATAGCTGCTGAGGCCATCTCCCTCCTCCACTGGTCTGCAGCAGCACTGCCAGGCTGCTTCTCCTCCCCCACTCTAACTCACAAGAGAAATTAATTTCTGGAGCTGTTGCTTGCTATTTCTTCTGGGAAGTGGAGAAATGCTAATGGGAAAATACAACATTTCCCCTCACCTGTCGTCTTAATTTTGAGTTAAAATGCATTCAGTCTCCTGGGAGAAAGAGCCTCTGCTCTTGTAGTCTGTCTTGGTATTTAATTTAATGCAATTTCATGGCTTGTCTCAAAAGGTCTTATTAACAAGGTGAGTGTGAATTCAGTGTGCAGGCACTCGAGCAGCACTGCCTCCAGCAGCAGCGTGCGTGGCCGTGCGGTCTTAGTCCTGATCTAGCTGTCTGGTTTGATTTTTAGCTGCTGCTGCCACTGCCTTAGTCTTCAGAGGCAGCTTCCCTCTCGAGGTGGAGGAAATTATATGAGATCCCAGGGAGAGACTTGTCATGCCCAGCACATACCCCTCCGATGCTGAACCTGTTATGGCAGAGTCGAATTGCCAGAGGGTTAAAATCCCATCACACCTAGCACCAAGAGTCAAGGAAAAGAGCCCAGAATGACTGGTGGTTATAGGGTGGTGAGTGGATGGAGGAAGGGACCCAACAGGCACCCTTCAGGGATTTGGAGAGCTGGGAGCCTGCTGACATTTATCCTTGTAGGCCCTGAAAGGCTGATTTCCTCTACTGTGGGGGAGAGCTGTGGAGGAGGAAGGATGCTGCCTGTGTTATTGGGTTATAGCTGGTGTAAAGGCTGATGTTCCTGAATCCTTGGGGTCTGCAGCACTGCAGGCATTAACTGGAACAAGTATTGGTACTGCAGTCATGCCCAAAAGGCCAGAATGGGGGATTGAGGATGGGAATTGCTGTGTCTGACACACCAATAAGACACAATGATCCTCTGGGCTCCCAGCCTTTGCTGCTTAGGGAAAGGAGAGGAGGGGAAAAAACAAACCTCAGGTGTCTCTATTAAAACCAGCAAATGTGCAGAGGATGCTGTCTTGGGCAGGGTGGGGGCACTTGGTGCTGAGGTGAGCTTGCACAGCCCTTTTAGAGGAGCTGAGCTGCCTCCCAGTCAGGGAAGAAGGGCCCTGGCTTGCTGTGTGGTTGCACAGAGGATGTCACTGGCATCCAGAGCCAGGCTGGGGAACAGCTGTGGGCTGGAGGTGTGTGGGAAGCAGCGTGACCGAACCCCAGCACATCACAGCTGTGTTTGTTAAATCCAACAGGAACGGCCCTTTGCTGCCCCTGCTTTGTGTGAAGACCCAGCTTCTGGGAAGAGCTAAAAATGGGTAACAGCGTCCAAAGGGGGCTCTATTCTCTCCTGTAATGACTCACTGGAGCAGCTATGGGCTCACTGCTGCGTGCTGCTCTGCCTAAAAGGATGGTAAATGTGCTCTGTGCAGGCACTACTAGTTTGCATCTCTTACCCACTTTGCTATTGATGTAACTGCACCCAGCTGCAAATTAATTGGGACTTCATTGTCCCAGAGCAAATTGCTTGCAGATGTATCATAAATTCGAAGACAGTGAACTAGACTGGGGTGGTGCTGGGTGTGCTCTACACCACTCTGCATCAAACTGATTGACAGTGCTGGGAGGGAGGGAGGTATGCTCCAGAGCAAAGTTATCCCAGCCCTGGGTGCCTACAGCCTTGCTCAGGGAGCCTGAGAGGAAGTAAAAATAGGAAGAGGATGGTGCTGGCTAAGCTGTGAAGTGAACAGCTCTTTGTGGAAGTATCTTAGTGTCATTTGTCATCTCTGCTGCACTGGGGTCTGTGGTGCTGAGATGTTGTGGGTCAGGGTGAATCTGGGAGTGATCCCTGATCCCTGTGGGACCAAGGGTCTCGCTGGGCTGGAAATGCTTTGAGCTGCACGTGCAGGCTGGTTCTGGAGCTGGTTTATCTTCACCCAGCACAGGCACAGTGTGAGTGAAGTATTCCCTCTTTCCACAATGTCGACGACAGCGTAACATCAACGATCTCAAATTAATGATATGTTGAAAGCTCAAGGCTAAGGCAGCAGGAATTAATATCCTTGAGACCTGTCTAGTTCTGCCTCTTCTGACACCTCCTAATTTTCCATGTAAATTAGCTTATGGATCTCTGGCTCTAAGGCTGTGTTGTGTGCTGGGGGAGTCTGGCATGTCTGCTAGGAAATTATCCGGAGTAATGGTAGGGTTATAATTGTGCTGTAGCTATTCAGATCTGCCTCCCCTGTGTGGACACCCTCTCTGTGACTAGCTGAATAACCACTGCATTTAGAGCAGTTTCACATGCATTTCAGGTTTTTTAAATACTCTGTGCCAGCGTGTGATGGTCCTGTGTGTGCACAGTTGTGCTCATAATAAAACATGATGTTTAATCCTTCTGTTATATTGACCCAACCGTGCATGAACAGCAGGGACAGTCCTTACGTACACACCCAGAAGAATAAGCCCAGGCTTCAGCTTATCCAAGTAAAGTAAATAAACTCAGAATTTTGGAGGAAGTAAATAAAGGTGTGAGCACAGCTGCAGGCAAATCCGTTCACAAGGTATCGATTTGCTCCATTCTGGATCTGTTACTGTACCCCAGAATAGGCTGAAATCTGTTTCTGACTTCACAGAAAATCAAATGTGGGAGTTGATTTTTTAAAACTAATGTTGCAATAGGGGCAAAAAGCTGTACAAGTCATTTGTTCAGTGGAAATTCATTCAGCTTTTAAATCAAAAAAGAGTTTATCGACTGGTGTGTTTAAAGTGCTGATGATTTGAGGACTGTAGCACAATGAGAACTTGTCCTTCCACACAAATATAATAAATAAAAACAAGATATGTTTTTTATATAGAGAGCCAGAGTCCCTTTGTGCTATGGGTTTGCAATTGGAAAATTCCCTCAAGTTGCATGCTGCAGTGCTGCTTACTTTTGAGGCCTGAGATGAAGATGGGAACCATAGAAACATCAATAATAAATCCCCAGAAGAAAGGGAAGCTTTGCTGAAATAATGTCCCTGCTTGACCCTGAAAGATGGTTAGGGAAACAAACCCGTGGGAAGCTGGAGGCACAGCCAGGTGTGTGCCAGCCCTTGGTGGATGCTCAGCGGATGAAGCTGTCTCTTCCTCAGTCTCAGCCCAAAAAAGCCTGGCAACTGCTTTAGGTAGATGTGTATGAGGGCAGGGACCTTTCCTGAGTCCAGGACAGAGAATGAAGCACCCAACTTCTGCAGCATCTCAGCAGAGGTGCTCTAAGCACCAGCTTCATTCTGACCACTTAAAGTATTTTTGTCTGTCAGGGAGGAAATGAAAATGCACAGACCAGAAACTCTTACAGGCTCAGGAAGGATGCTCCATTCCTTTGCTAGATGGTTGTTGCCAGCATCCCCTTGCTGACACTTTGTTGGAGTCCAGGAAAACTGAGAAACTTTTCCTGTTGCTCAGGGGGGTTTGGGATCCCCCCCGACATCCCAGGGCAACACAGCCTTTGATCTGTGCCCCTGGAAAAAGCTCCAAAAACTGTTGGATGAGCTGCAAGCATTGAGAATGTGAGACAGATTGGAGTTAGTTTATCACAGGGTGAAAAATCAGAGTTTTGGGGTTTGTAGTGTGGAGGTGAATGGGGACAAACATGGAGTATTCAGGGTGGTGGCCCTGGGTCTTTCCTTCTCCTCCTTCTCCTCCATCCCTGCTGTGCTGGTGGCACTGAGGGATTGCTAGGATGGGTTTGAGGTAGAAGAAATGTGTGAACTAGGATTAATAGTTATTGGTACACTGTTGAAAATATCTTACCTTGGAACTGTTAATTGGGTAAAAAGTCTTTAAAACATTCTGTGCTCAAGGTCTTGGGGCCATTTTGCAGTGATTCTGGCAGTGCTGAGCTCAGGTGCAGGCGGCACACAGAGAATGAGATAAGAACTTAATAAACAACACAAAAACAGAAGCTGCACTTGTGGCTCTTTCTTTCCTGGTATGGAGCCTGGAAAAAGAAGAAAGAACAGCCCAGCCAGGGGAAGCAGGCTCGTTCAACACTTAGTGCTTAGTGCTACATGGGGTGTTTTGGCAGCAGCATGGCCAGGCAATGCCCAGGGAGAGGAGCCTGGACAGGTCCTGAAACTCCTGTACCAGCTGAACTGAAGAATTATGAATAGCCAAAATCAACTGTCCTGACACAGCCACTAACACAGCAAATAAGAGTGCAATAGATTTTGGTAAAACTTGTCTCTGGTTTTAAAGAGCTCAATAATTCTATTCTCAGAGTATGCTCGAAAGACTTGGAATTGACTTTGAGGATTTTTTTATTTTCTTCCCTAAGAGAAAGTAGCAGGAGCTAACTTCTGGAGGTGGTATATTTAAAAAGAAGAAACCCAACAAATCCTTTCTTTCATAAAGAACAAGAAGATTGTTTCCCCTTGGCTACACTTCCCTCAGCGCTGAAATTGTCTTGCTCTCTGAGTGTCCAGTGCCCACTGCTCCTTCAGGAGCTTAAAACTATCCTCCCAGGGGTGCTGCTCACTTCTCTTGACTATTTCACCCTCCAGGTGGCACAAACGTTACTGACTGGTCTCTTTGCCAAATCCTCAGGTCTTCCCTGCATCTGTTTTCCTTCCCACTGCCTGTATCATCACCCTTGGTCATGGATCTTGTTTAAAGATCACTCACAGTTGTCTCACTCACAGTTATTTGATGAAAACTGTCCAATTTTTTCCAGCTGGCATAGCCAGGTCCCAGCTCTTGTGCCCTCACCACTGTCAGTGTTGTCCCAGATTCCTCCTGTGCAGGGTTTACAAGTCAAACCCAGTTTGGGTAACACTGCCCTTTGCTAGCTCATCATCAAGGTGAGGAAGGAGCAGACTAAAGGAACTGTGGAATTTGCTTAAAACTTGATATCCTCAGAAGTTATCCCATCCCTCTTTAAAGAAGGGATTAAACACAGCTGGCAGATCTAGCTGTCCCAGCTCCTCACTGGTGGCTGGAATCTGTTTTCTGTGAGCAGTTCTGTACATCAGCTCTGTGTCACCCTGCCTTGTACTCTTCTGAAGCAACACTCACTGCTGGGCCATCTTCCCGAGCCCATGGGATGTATCTGAGATCTTTGCAGCTTTTGAAATAAGCATATTTTAAAGAATTAGGACCATGAGGTGATTTGGGGAGATTAGAGGAATGGAGGTTATGTGCTGTCTTTAACACGTTGAAGCTCAGCAGCTCTGCCTGGTCCCTAGTGCTGCAGCTCCTCAGCAGCTTTGGTCTGTCACTGGTGGCTTTTTCTTTTCTTGAGCCACCCACTGCTCTCTCCTGGTTTCCTTTCCACTACTAAAGGACAGTCAAGATAAGCAGTTGCTTTTCTCAGCAGTCCTGTAGATTTTATCTAAGAAAACAGCCTACACTTTCCAAGGATAAAATGATCCTCATTATTCTCCTGTCTCCCGCCTTCATCTGAGGTTTGGGTCATAAATACTTGTAAAACATCTGAAATATTTAGACTCAGGAACTAGAGGACAGCAACATGTCAGCTTTCCTTCTTAGCAGCTCATTTTGGTGGTGAAATCAGAGCCCTGAGATGTCAAACTCCACTCTTAGGCAGCCAAAAGAAGCTTTTGGCATGACTCAGACCTTGTTTGGCTTGGCTTTTCTCTAATCCCATGTCGTTAATTTTAGAGGAAGCAGTGGTGAGTGAGAGGAGGCTCTAGATTTCCTGCTGTGGCCGAGGGATCAAAAGGGTCTGAGACTGCCTGTGCCCCTGGCCCTTTTCCTTGTGCCATCGTGGACTGGGCAGTGCTGCCATTGCCTCCTGGCACACGTGGGGTGCCATCCCATTTTGGAACAGGTACCCACACCCTTGGGAGGGGTGGTTTGGTCCCAGAGCATGTTCAGGGCAGGTTTCCTGGTGAACTATTGTTGTCGGTATGAGGCTGAGTTTGAAGATAAAATAAAGAGGTCTCCAGTGTGTTTAGGTCTTTGTGATGTTTTTCTTCTGAGAAATAACTACCCAGCTCAGCCTCTTCTTCCATCCTGCAGCCTTCAGAGCACCAGGAGATGTGCTAGGACCAAAGGGAAAGGCAGAACCTGACTGTACTCAGCACAGCCCTTTTCCCAACTGCACACAAAGCTGGTCTGCTCCTCTTCCCACTACAGCCAGGAGTAATTAGCTGTGCTGTGGCAATATAATGAACAGTGGGGCTGGATTTGCTGGGTAAAGCCTCCCTCAGCACACAGAAGACATCTTAATTAGCCTGATTGGGCCACTACACAATTCAGGGTTGATGGGGAGATGCTGGAATGTTGTTTTTCTTTTTTTCTCTATTACCCTGAGCCTGAGAGTGTCAGGAAAAGAGGGGGGAGGTTTCATTAAAATCCTCCCAAGAAAGACACATGATTTATTTCTCACTGAACAATCAATGTTTCCCATGCTGCAAAAAGGCTGAATATTAATTACAGCAAATGAGCCCTTTCTCATTGAGCTGCCAGTGTTTGTTCTTAGACCTGAGCCCCCCAGTACTGACTGGGGGCTGTGGCTGGCACAGCCTGGGAGCAAATGTTCCTGTGCTTTCTTCAGTGGCAGCAGTTGGCTGAGGAAAAATATCTGGATCTGAATGAAAGCAAAGGACTTGTTCTCACTCTGAGAGGTGACGTTTTACTCTTTCTTCTCAAATAGTTTCTGTGTTGATAACATGACAAATGTACAAGTCCAGAGCACTTGAAGGTCTAAGCTGAAATCTTAGTTATGAGTCGACCTTTAAGAAAAAAAAAAAGTGGGAGGGAGTTAAGTCCCCAAAATGTTTTGTGCAAGTTGAAATCTGAAATCTTAATTCCTGAGCAGACAGAAAGGAGAACAGGGACCCCTGATGTGAACAGTCTGCTCCTTTCACAATCTGTTTCAATGTCATGGTGGGAGGGACCTGGCTGCTGGAGAAGGTACACCTCCAAGAGCAAAGCTCCTAAGAGAGTAAGTCAATAAGAACTTTTAGAAACTCTCATCAGTGATAATTTCACCCACTGTTTCCATCCTCTGCTTATCCCTATTGAGGCCTCTGTGCCAAAATGTGCATGAAAATGTCTTTCATGAAATTTGTCTTTCTGTGTACAAGCCCCATGGGAGAAGGGGGGTAGAGGATTGGAGCCTGAAGTGGGATATGGGTGAGAAGTCCTGCTCCTGGAGGAGGCAGGAGCCTTCCTTGCTGTGGCTGCCTAAGGAGAGCTCTGCTCTCTCCCCTGAAGTGTCTGGAGGAGCAGGGAATGGCACCCTAGTGTTTCCAAGCTGCTGTGCTTACAGCAGCATGTGTAGGAAGACAATTGTAAGAGCTCCTCCAGACTTAGCAAAGGCAACTGAATAATAACTAAACACCAGAATAATTAAAATGATGTCACTGACTCTCAGGCTTCCTACTCTGCGAGTGGAAACCTGCAAGGGACACAGGAGCACAGGTTGGAGGGAAGGGCTGACTCATCTGTTAACTCAGTTTTAAGTGGAAGAAATAAGGTTTAAAGCTTAAACAGTGACACACTCAGGTTTTAGTTTAACTGAAGCTTGGAAAAATCATTGCCCCAAATGTATTTCTGTGGATTCAGACCCTGCAGATCCTGTTGCCATGCAGTGCTAGATGATGATGCAGTTGGTACCTGGGGTGGGGTCTGCTCCCTGGTGTGCTAAAAACCCCCTCACTGCTGTGGTGTCAACTTACCCTGGTGTGATGGGCAGAACCTGGCTCTCATCTCCAAAGGACTGACCCTGTGTGAACTTGCAGGATCAGCCCTTGAGCCTTCAGTGGTGCTCGTGCTGTTCAGCTGCTCTATGTGGGGAGGGCAAGGCTGATGCAGTGACTTGGCTTTGGAGGAGCAGTGGAGGGAGGGCTTCCTGCAAAGGCTGGACCCCAAGGACTGTGGACCTGACTCCAGCAATGTTTAGAGATGGTGAAAGGTGCTGAGGTGACACCCTGATGGCTTTTCTGATGTGCTTGTCCTCAGCATGTCCAGAAGTGCCTCTGGAAGCACCAGTCTGTGCACTGCCACGTCTCATGCTGAAGCCACTTCTCAAGGGTAACTTTGCAGTTGTTGAAGCCCAACTCTACCCTTCAGGAGAAACCAGTGCTGCTGCTGTCCCTGAGCCAGACTCACCATCAGGAGTGGTGCTTTCCATAGCCAAGGCAGCCCTACTGGTAGGAAGATGTGAAAGGAATGATTATCGTGTCCTATATGATCATAGGAGCCGATTACCAAAAGGGATATGGATAGGGACAAAGTCTCCCAGAGCTGGTATCCTCTCCCATGCCCTTCTGCAACTGTGGTCTACATCTCTTAGCAAAGTTTTTCCCCCCAGTGGTACAGTGAGTTCCCTGTTCAAATGCTGCCCTGTAATGATTCTGGAGACTGGAGGGCTCTTGTGTGCAGGAGGAGCCCTTCACTGGGAGATGGGGGCTATAGATGAGAC
The DNA here is from genome assembly GCA_013400515.1 of Erpornis zantholeuca. NCBI lineage: Eukaryota > Metazoa > Chordata > Aves > Passeriformes > Timaliidae > Erpornis > Erpornis zantholeuca. The sequence continues at coordinate 342,188 of VZTN01012069.1, forward strand.
ATTCTTCCCCCTTTACTTCTCTCCTGTGTGTGTGTTTCCTTTTTGTTGTCCCTCCCCAGCCCCCCAGCAGGGATGGAGCCGGTGGAAAGGCTGCCATGGGGGTTTGGCAGTGCTGCTTTGCTAGCAGGAGGTGAGCAGGGAAGGGCACTGCTGTGTGGTCCCTGCATCTGGCAGGAGGATTTAGGAGAAGCGAGTGGGCTGGCAGTCTGTACCTGCCACGTGGCTCCTCTCCCACCGGTGAGTCTGCTGAATGAAATGTGTTCAATTAGCAGCCCAGGAGGATTGAGGAAACAGGATTAGTCAGGTTCTGGCTGTGTCCCAGGGGCCAGTGAGTCACCCCACCTTTCCCTCCTCCCCACCCTGCAGCCTCCATCCGTGCGCTCCATCACGGCTCAAGTGTTCTCCTGGGCAGGTTTAGCTGTGCAGAGACGTCAGGTGGAGAAGGGTATCCAGGGAAGGATGTCACCAGCTGGGCTCCAGCGACCTCAGCTCCAGGGGTGGCTTGGCAGAGCCGTGACTGGGGGAAGGCAGGAGTTTATTTTGCTGCCTGTGGGGACACAGGGAGGTGGAGAGTGGAACAGAGGTAACTGAGAAAGGTGAGCCGGGGACTGAATCCTGCCACGACCTGCCAAGGACAGCTTTGTCACTAGCAGGGAAAGTAGGAGTAAAAGTAGCTGGACCATCTGCCCTTTTGTGGGAGTTTATCAAGAGCAGAGCTGTGACATGTGGTTTCACTCGCACCTCTGAGGACAATGAGGGGAAGAGGAGGGGCTGCAGAGTGAACCCATCTGTCACCCTGCTGTCTGACAAGGCAGCTCACAAACACATGGGATAAGTGCTGGCAAAATGAGCAGAGGAAATTTGTCTCCTTGAGCGTAGTAGGCTGTTGATCTGAAAAAACAGATTGAATAGTTTTTCTATCACCCTTTGGTTTTGAGAGTGTTTTTCCCCTGGTTTTTCAGCTGGATTTCCCTTTGATTTCTCTCAAACAAGATAGAAAATGGGCTGTGTATGGGAAGCAGGACTGCCTGGAAATGAGCTGCCTTATCTCTGTGCCCTTCTCACAGCACCTCTTGCAGCTCTCTGCCCTCCCCATCCCTGCACGAGTAGCTGTGCCCTTCCCTACTTTGCAATTCCCTTTATTCAGGCTCTGCCATTGGTAACCAAGGCACTGAGACAGGAGATCACATAATAAATACAAAGAGCAGAGAGACAAAGAGGTAAGGCTGAACATAAACCAGAATGTCAATGACTGAACAAAGCCAGCTCTGGAAAAGTTGGAAAAGGGTTAGGATGTTTGGAGTAGGTCACACCAAGGTGCACAGAGACTGTGTAACTCCTGGAAGGCCTTGCCTTATCCTCTAGGTAGGGTGACATCTCCGAAAGCATTTGATCAATAGGTTTGCTCCTAAGGAGAGGCTTTTGTTCATCTTGCTGTGCTTTGGGGCGATTTTGAGAAGCTGACAGAAGTTATATGCTGGCTTTGTTCTTTGTTCTTTCTTTTCTAGTTTGCTTCCTGTCTGTACCTCTCTTCCCAGCTTCTCCATACACACACAGGTGTCCACATCCTTATCTTCCCAAGGAGAATTTGTTACACTTTTATGGATGTACATGGAAAGGGAAGGACCCCACAGTCAGTATTTAAACATTTGGACAAGGAAGCCCCTTCAGGACAGGCAGGAAGAACATGAGGGAATGGAAACCATGAGGCTTTGCAGGGTGGTGGGAAGGGGCACGTGCCTCTACAGGGACACTGGCTAAATGGGAAGCCTTGTCCCTGGTGTTGGGACCAGTCTCTCCAGTATGGCTTTCCACCTCACACAGATGAGATCTACAGGACTCCAAGCTGGGAAGGTGCCCGTGTTGTGGTCAGTGTTGGATTGGTGTGTTGACTTCGGTGTGTTGAGATCTGGGAAAGATCTGCCCCACAAACCCCCTCTGGAGTGCTGTGCCAGCTGGGGCTGGGGTGGCCTCCCTTCTTGGTTAGCCCACTTGCCCCTGTGGTTTTTAGCACATGGCTTGGCCACACTGGGCCAGATCTCCACTCACTTCAGATGGGAACAGACTCGTTCAACCATAAATACCTTTGTGTAAGCAAGATAATATCTTCAATGTACTGCTCTCTGAGAGAGCCCTGATAACTCAGTCTGTTTTCACTTCTCATGCTTTCCTTATGGCTGGCACTAGAGGAAGAAACACCCACCCAGTCATTACCACCTCCTTTCCCAGAAAATCGTGCCAGTTCTTCCCTTCCCTGCCTCATGGGAGAAAGGTAACACAATAACTTCCCTTGTCCCGAGGGCAAGTCTGTCTGAAACAGCTCACATCCTCCTCGACCTTCGCTCCACCGGAGCTCTTCAGGGAGAGTTCTGACCAAAGAGCAAAGCAGCTCCATGAAAAACAGCAGGTGAAAATTCCTGGCAGTTAAAACGGGCAAAGATTTTTGAGCCATAAAGCTTGAAAGTTCCGCAGGTGTCTGGCTTTGTTGGCCAGGGAAATGTAGGTGGAAAATCCAGCAGATACCCTCAGTCATGTTGTGGATGTGCTGGTTTTGACAAAGCCTGGAAGAAAATACAGAGACCTTGTCCTGAGGTTTGTTCAATGACTCAGAAAGCAACGTGCTGCATCTGATGGTGTCAAAGGTGCTGGTGTTGAACACCTGACTGCTTTGATCGCCAGAGGTGAGCAAATGGCTGTGTGCTCTCTACAGGGTGTAGGCTGAAGTATTGGCTGTACTTAAATATGCTTACAAGTGTGATGTGGGTGCAATAGGTGCACCTGTAGGTGTGTGTGTGGCTTAGGACATCCTGTGCAGGTGACACAGTTTTGCTTTGGAGCTGAGTAAGGGTGAAATTCTGTTCTGGGCATATCATGGGTGGCTGGTGGTGTGAAACCATAAGTGTGGTACAACAAATTCCTTTGGACTGTTTGATGATTGTAATTCTTTAAATTAAATCCTTCTACAGTAACCAGTCCCTCCGTGTCTGACAAAGTGTTGAACAATGCCTGCGTGGTCCCCGCGGAGCCCGGCACAGGCTGTCGGTGTAATCCCTGCTTTGAGCTGATCTCTGCTGTCTTTTCTCTACTTTATAATGAGCAGAGTTCTTTCCTAACCTCCGACTGTTAAAGCTGCATATACAACACACAGACATATAATTTTCCCTCTTTTAACTTTGTGTAAAGCATTTGTTATTTTTGAGGAAGCCGCATAAGCAACTCTGCTTCCCCTGAGCTGCTTTTTCACAGCTTCTTGCTCCACAGTTCTCTGCACATTGTGATTTTTAGTCTTGTTTAAAACCCTCTGCCAGGGGTTCCCCAATGGCCATGCAGACTGTGAAGCACAAGAGCAGCTTGAAGAACTAGCACTGTGAAAATCTGCTCATTGGCATGAAAAGCCACAAAGCTGGTGTTAGAAGCAGTACTTTTGAGAATTCTTTGCAGTCCCTTGAAGCAGTGTGATTATTATGTGTCTGATTTTGCTTTAAATATTTAGGATTAGCATCAAAATGAGCCAGTTCTTGAAATGTTTTGGTTGCTGAACAATACAGCCCACCGGAGGCACACAGGGCTGGACTGAAAGGCCAAGCAACAGAGCTGGGTGAGATGTCTGTCCCCAAGATCTCTCCTCTGTGTGCTTCTAGGATATCAGCACAGCTAGCAAAGTCTGCAGATTACTTATTTAAAAAAATAAATATATGACATTGTGGTTCAAAGGTTCAAGTTTTGAATGAAGAAGCTTTATGTTAACAAGCTGCTTGGGCTTGGTCGGGCCAAGAGGTGAGGAATTGTTGGGCAGTGTTGATAGAGGTTTACTCTTCCAGGGTGAATATTCCCCCTGGAAATCTTTTTGTCCTGTCTCTCTCTTCCATTCATCCTCTTTGGGGGCCCAGTGGTGGCAGAATCCTCGGGTGCAGGATGAAAAGCAGCAGCACACAGCATCTCATGGGCTGGGAACCGTGCAGGAGCAGAGCAGTGGAAGAGAGGCACCTGGACTTTTGGAGCTGGAAGTTTGTAGTCCATAGGCTTTTCCAAAACCTGCCTGCAGCTCCTGCTCCTCCATCAGCTCACAGATCCAAAGGCTTTCTGCTGCCCTACCTTCAGAGCGCCCTAGTGAACAGCCACAGTCACCGGCAGCGAGCGCGGGGAAAAGTCCTCCAGAAACTGAGTCTGCTGGGTGGATTCTGGCGCCAGCTTCAGGCACACACTGGCCTCTGTCATGCTGTTGTTGTTGGCAGAGCTGCTGTTGTGACAGGGCTCTTTGGTGGGGCGAATGGCCACCAAGAACTGGCGCTTGAAGGTCTCGCTTAGGGCGATGTAGAGGAAGGGGTTGAGGCAGCTGTTGGCGTAGCCCAAGCTAATGGCAAAGTTGTAGGCGTAAAAGAAGGCCATGGATGGGGTGTCGATGCCCAGGTGAACCAGCTGGAGGATGTAGAAGGGAGCCCAGCAAATAAAGAAGGCGGAACAGATGGCGACTGCCATGCGGGTGACCTTCTTCGTACGCACCCGGAGACTCCTCTGGGGCAGCGGGACCACGGTGGTGGCCATGTGCTGGAGGATCTTAAAATAGACGACGCAGATGATGACCAAGGGCAGAGCAAAGGCCAGCATGAACTGGTAGAGGGTGAACCAGTAGATGTCAGTCTCTGGGTTGGGGAGCAGGAGAGCACAGCGCACAGTCCCGTCCTCCAGGGGCATGAGGCCTGCGTACATCCACACGGGAATGATGGTCAGGAAGGACAGGAGCCACACCAGGCAGATGACGAGAGCCGCAACACACGGCGTCCGAAAGTAGGTGGATTTGAGGGGGTAGACGGTGGCCAGGTAACGGTCCAGTGTCATCACTGTGAGGATGTTGGTGCTGGTGATCTGGCTGTTTGTGTCCAGGGCGGTGATGATGGTGCACAGGGGAGCTCCAAAGTACCATGAGCCGTTGCCTAAGAGCTGGTGGATGAGGAAGGGCATGCCCAAGAGGAAGAGGAGGTCCACGATGGAGAGGTTGAAGATGAAAATATCAGGCACGGTCTGTTTGCATCTCAGCTTCTTCTTCTTGACGATAGTGTAGATCACAATGAGGTTCCCCACGATGCCCAGGAAGCAGATGATGCTGAAGAGACTGGGCATGATCACATTGGTGTGTGGTGCTGGCTTCTCTGCTACTGCCAAAACAAACCAAGGCAGTGAGTGCAAACTAGAGATAACCTCTTCACAATTCTGTGTGCTTGTCCTGTCCTGCAGATGGACCCATCCCCATCAAAGACATAGCTTGGAATTATTTTTAATACCCTTTACAGCACCTGGAGAGGCTTAGCTGGGGATTTAGCACTTCCTTCTCTGCCTCAGTGCATGCAGTACGCCACCCAAACCTGGTTACGTGTAGGCATCTTACCTCAGCTCTCCTGATGCTTTTCTGTCCTGCTCTGCAACTCCCCAGCCCTTTTTTGAAAGACTAACCTCTGCCTGGCATGTCTCTGCATTCACCAGCACCTGACAGAGTCAAGAGTAACTTTTATTCCACGGAGTGAATAGCTTTTAGCTGTTTTTGAGGGGGAGTGGGTGGGGCAGCTGGTGCTTCACACACTGCAGAAGTAAAGCCTTTCTGAGGGTGCCAAAATCTGGATAAAGTCAATGCTCAAGCTGCTGTCAGAAAGCTTCAGTTCATCTGTTGGGTCGTTTATCTGTTCTATGGCATGAGACACAGAGTTCATTGACCATGCAGGCAGACAGCTCATGCTTATCTGTATTGTGAGATCTGGGACTGTACCCTGCCTGTTCTCTTGTCAAGGTTAGGCCAGAGAACATTCTCCTTTTTGTCTTCCTTCCCTGACTCTCTCCCTTTCTCTAGTTTCTTTCCTATAAAGAAATCTGAGTGTGTAGCCAGACAGGGACTGGGAGTGTGTTTCAGAGGGGCCCTTCAACAGGGATGGTCCTAGGAGAAAAACAGCTTAAAGCTGCTGTCTTTGAGTTCTGGATATGGGTGGATTTCCAAGGCAAAATTCTTTCCTGCTAACACTTAGCTTATCCATGCCAATTCTTGTCTGTTGCTATTTGGGGGGGGGAGGCCCAAACATAATTCACATTGGCCTTGTCCCTCACCTGGGTGTAAAATCACATTTTGAAGCCACAAGCTCTTGGTCACAGGAGATGGTGTCAAACTGATGGTGGTGCTCTCTGTTCTGCAGGGTTCCCGTGTGCTGGAGTCTAAAATAGCCCTTCTTAGCTGAGGCAAATCTCATTTCATCTTATTACTCCTCTCCTATGGGATCTGGTGGGGTTTTTTTTTCTAGGAAAAGGTTTTGTGTGAGTTATTTATGTGGCTGTTACAAGGACTGTGCGTGACAGCCCCTCAGTTTAGGCTGCCTTTCATTGAATTGCAGATGATTCAGCGTGCTGTTAATTGGAAATGCTCTCAGTCACTGAGCAATTCCATCTCCTTAGCAGCAGAAGCGGGGAAGCCTCCTCCAACAGAACCTAGGGAAATCTTGAAAATGAGATTAAGTGAAATAACAGATACTTACAGGTGTAGTCTTTGCCAAAGCGGTGTCTGTTTGCTGAAGTGGTATTTGCTGACTTTGACCTCTCGAATTCTTGAGTACAAACTTCTCCACATTTATTTTGGTGTGACAGAGAAGTTTGACAGAATTGGCAGGATAACTGGGGCTACACTGCTGGCCTGTGGTTGGAAATGTGTGTGCCATATTTCAGTGCTCTTAGAACTGGGCCATGATGAGCTGCCACTGGCTCAGTCCTTCTGGCATTAGGAAGTAGCCAGCTTAGGCATGAACAAGTCCAAGGCCAATGACAAAACACAGTAAAGGAGTTGCTGCACCATTTGATTGGGAAGCCTCTCTGCAGGTGTCAGAAAGCAGCTGGTGAGGCACAGGAGAACTGGCAGGGGTCTGAAGGTGGAAGTCAGGCTTGGCTGATAAGACAGCCTTGTCCAGACCATTTGTGGGGGTTTAAGTGGTCCCCGTTCCTCCTGGTGACTCACTAATGCAAGGAAATGTCCCCTGTTATGATTTTTAGTAGAAAACCTACAGCCATCAGCTGTTGAAATCTGACACTCTTGAGCATCCAACCTGTGCATCCCTTGCATATCCAAACAGATCTCAAGCCTCCTTAATTCTGGAAGATGGAGGACTAGGAACTGGAAGATGATGACTCTGCTCCTGCTGTTCTGCCTGTAGCTGTTATGAGTTCTGATCTCCTTTCTTTTAACCACAAACTTCATGAGTGTGGTAGGAAAGGATTGTTTGAGTGAAACACAAATGCCACATGGTTAGCTGGAAATTGGTACAAAATGTCCTTTTCTTGCTGTAAAATCGATACAGTACTCATGGTGATTCCATAACATCTGGAACTTGCACTGCTGGCCTCAAGCAGGATATGTGCACACCCAAAGGCTTTGTGTGAGAGGTGGTCTGTGCAGTGCTGTGGCATCTGTCCCGCTGATGGTGTCTGTACAAGCAGGGTTTTCAAGAATTATCAGCTGCACTAATTTGAAACTGTAGTCCATGTGTGGTTTATAGGCTGGTGTCAGAAGAGCACATCTATCAAATACTCAAAAGTTCTCTCTTTTCTAAAGTCTCTTTTATCTTGAGACATCATTGAATCTGAATTTTCAGTGCTGCTTTTGTGCATATCCAAGTGAATATATTTTGTATTGAAGCAGCTACTTCAGGCATTAATTTGTCCTTGCTGTGGCTGCCCTGATAGTTTTTCTTAAAGTCCCAAAGTGGCTGCACTATGTGAACTGAATGAGGGCTGGGCTAATTTTTTTTCTCTAAGGTGATTGTCGTTCTAAACCGTACCCTGATACTCGAGAGACTTCATCTTCACTGCATTTCAGAAGGAAGTACCTAAGGCACACTTTTGGTTTCTAAAGGGCTGTGCTGGTGCAGAGAGAGTCAAAGACCACGTATAAACCACTTTCTGTTGGAGAGTTTCACTAACTTGCACCATTGGGAACTGGCCTGCCTGACCCTAAATTATTGATTTGAAAAAAGGGTAGTGTGGAGAAAACGGGAGACTGGCGAGAATTTCTGTATCCCTCTCCAGCGCTATCTTCATCTTCTCTTTGCTTCCCTCCCTGTCTAGCCGGGCTGGTTCCTCCCTTCCCAGAAGCCAGGACCTGCGGGCTGCTGGAGTTGTGCTGCCTGGCAGCCGACAGGTGGGGGCTGGCTCCGAGCCGCCGTGGCCAGCGGCGGGGCCGGGCTGTGTCTGAGCGCCGTGCGGTGCCCCGGAGGGTCCCNTCCGAGCCTCCGGCGCCGAGAAGTTGCGGGAAGAGTTGCCGGGGGCCATGGCAGCGAGTGCCGGGACCAGGGTCGGAGAAAGTTGGGCAAGTTCCCTCGGCGGCTCCGGTTCCCGGCGGGATGCGGGATGAAGGAGCCCTCCCGCAGCCGGCGAGCAGCGGCTGAGCCCCGGCTACGCTCGGTTCCGCTGCCGCCCCGCCGAGCCCGGAGCAGGTTCTGACATCAAGAGCAGCTGACTCGGGCAGACACGCCGGGAGCGAGCATCCCTCGCCGCCGCCGGTGGGAGGGAACGCGGGTGCGGAGCGGGGCCGGCGCGGCGGCTGGGCAGTGCCCCTTCACATCACACCCCGAGGGGATGGCTGGATCTGCGCCCTCCGGGTCACAGCCAGCCTGCGCTCGCCGGCGTCAGGAGGACTATCAGATTTTTGCCTTTTAAGTAGCTCTGATTTTCCTTCAGTGTGTGTTTTTCTCTCTTTACAGACACGTGCACTTTTCATCCCCGAGTCATAGGCACAGCCCCGGTGGGGCTGAGGGGTGTTAAGAAAGCAAATTACCCACTGAAAACTGTTGCTTTGGTCCTCTGATCCCTCTAACTTCAATTCTAACCTGAGACACTTCACTTGCAATTAATTCTCTGCTGGTTTCTGCTGTCCTGCTTCTTGCATCAACTCATTTGCTTCCTAGCTCCAGAAATTGGCTCTATTCTAGCTCAGATTTTATTCATCTTCTATTTGCCTTAAAAATACTAGGCAAGGACTCCCTTGGGTTTTGAGAAGATGTTTTACTCTTTTTCTTTGCCTTGCAAGAGCAGTAGCCTGTTCTTTTCTGTGGCTTCGAGCTGATGATTTTGTTGTGCTCCTGGCCACTGTTTATACATGAGATGGGTTTCTCCATTATGATTTGATAAATCACATGTTACCAAGGCAAACGGATCGTTCTGTACCTCGGAGCACTTCCTGCACTGAAAAGACATGATATCATTTCAGAAGCCTGTGAGAAATCCAGCAGCAACAGGCAGAATTTTCTCTGTGGCAGAGCACGGCGTAGGGGATTTGATTTGCTTTATAAAAACTACATATGTCTGTCTGGAAATCTCCCTTGCTTCTGTCTCTTTCTCTCTGTGGTCGCAAAGGCTGGCATCAACTGTATGAGGCATTTTTTGGAGCTTCATAAGTCTGTAGGAGTCAATCTGTACCAGTAAAAGGGAGGCCCAGCACACACAGAGCTGCCACCGCAGCATGGGCTGTCAGCCTGATTTTTGGCAGAAGCATTTTCACTATGGGCCATTTTTGTGTGACCCAAAGGAGTTCATTATTAGGTTGTCCTCTAGTGGACCAGCAGCAGACAGAAACCTGAAGTATGTTTTGCCCTGGCGCTGCAGCTCTTAGAAACTAGAGACAGGCTGAGGCCAGTTTGTCTACTCTGCTGTAAGTTTTTTGTTGAGTCTCTGGAGTTGCCTCAGTCAGTGATTTGCCCGTGAGTTTTTTTCCATGGCAGGTATCTGCAGTATCTAAGTTTTGAACTTGTACAACTTGTGAAAAAGTGGTATTTCTCAGTTAATACTTTCTTTAAAAACTCTTTCCTTCACATCTTGGGTGAAAGTTAGTGTTCATCTGCCTGGGGTTACTGCTGCAAAGCAAGCAGTAGTTTGCATGTGGGTGATCGAGTGTTGTGAACAGGGTGCTGTCCTCTGCAGAGGTAATTTAACTTTATCCAGGCTTGAAATATGGATTATGAGTGTTTGCATGGGAAACTGGTAGGCAGTTGCTATTCCAAACATATTCCCTGTATAGACGAGCTCCTACTCACTTTCCCTGGAGAGGAACAAGCTATCTTATAGCTTTCAAAGAAAGAATCTGACATTTAAATGTAGCAGTTGTTCCAAAGCACAACTTTATTTTTAATTTGCAATCTCAACTATTGCTGTTCCCTTAAAAATGCCTCACACATGAGGAAGCTGTAATTCCTTTTTCTCAGCTGTAGAGGCATAAACCCCACAGCAGCTCTGTCCCTGATGTACACGTGTCACAGCTGACACGACAAAGCCACGCTCAGCATCTGAGATTTGCCTCACCACCACGGCTATGTCACTGTTTTATTACTGGGCTTTTATATTCAGGCTTTGATAAGGTTTGTTTCTCCCTTTTTTTTGCTCTGTCAATAATCTGTGGAAGTTCTTGCCCCGGGGAGGGACTGGTTGTGCAGAGTTTTGCCAAGTTGAAGGGATAGAGAGAAGGGAGGAATATTAACTGCAGCAACTGGTGATGCGCAGCCTGTCTGTGCACAGAGCTCGCCGTCGGCAGCAGGAGCAGGCACAGTAATCGGCTCATTATCTGGCTGAACACTTGAAAACAGCAGCTCTCTGAAGGACTGGTTCTGTGAGTGTTCATCTACTGGAAACTGCAGCAGGGATGAGCTCTCAGGGGACCTTGGGATATAGCCGATGAGTTGTACTAACCACTGCATGTAATTACAAGGAAGATTGAGGCACTAACCCCTTGAAAACACCTCTTAAAAGAGAGATATAGTAATTAACGTTTAGGCAGGGAACTGCCATCTTGACAGCCTAATGATGTAGATAAAAGTGAGGAAATGGACCTCAGCCCTTGAACATAAAAGAAAGAAAAATTACTTCTTCCTACAAACTTGGCATTGCCACTACACTTAGACCATCCTGTCTGCAACGTCGCTCTTATGAAGAAAGATAGTAATCATCCAAAGCTGCTGCTAGGCAAATTCTGCAACCAGGGAATGAATCTGGCTGGTCTAACAGTGGTTTAACCCTGAAAGGCTCTTGCATTTCAGTAATGAGTTATATTTCCTGTGCCTGTCCCAGCTGGAGATCCTGACTTACGCAACACGAGTGGAACCACAGCATCCCGCAGGGCAGAGAGCAGCGCCAGCTTCTGTTACTGTGCTACTGAAACCATTTCCCCAGCTGGTTTCACCAAATAATTTCTCATTAAATGGAGACTTTCTCATTTGCTAAATATTTATTTAGCACCTGGCTGCTGCTCTGATTTGCACTCTGGTGAGAGGAGCCTTCAGTAAGAGCCAAGTTGCAAATCCTCCCCGCAAACTCGCTGCTCTCCTTACTCATGACTCCAGATGTACAGAATGGGCCTCTGCATCTTTATTGCTTAGCTCTTTGTCTGTGTTTATATTGATCAAGTAGCCTAATGCGCAAAGTTTTGTCCTCGTAGTGGCTTTAGGGATAGAGATGCTCTCACTCAGGACATGTTAGACATGGTGCATCAACTCTCCATACTGCCTGACCGCTGTCTTTGTCCAGTAGCTGCACATCAGTCTCCCTTCTTTACAGCAAGATTGGTAAAGTAGTTTCCAACTACTGTTCCATTTTACCTCCCTTGATTCCAGAAAGTGGGTCTTTGCCAATTAAAGTTTTCCTTCCCTGTAGATGAGAAATGATAGCAAATTTAACAATTTCTCTAAAGCCACATGCTGAGCTTGAGGTCAAAAACTTACAGCAATTCTCTCTGCAACAGCCCTGGCTCAGGCAGCATCTTATCCATCTTCCTGCAATGTCTATCCCAGCACAACTTTTGTATCTTCACAGAGGCATGTGCACTGAATGTGATGATCTGATTGAAAAAAAACCCTAAACACAGAAAACTCAAATGTTTGGAGGAGTAGGTTTGTGAAGGCAGCTTGGCGGTGACTCAGGTGCTGCTGTCATTGATCCAGATGTGCACAGCTGTATGTATGGTCTGGCTGGTTGGAAGGAAGCTGATGCTGTGTTGGTGCCTGACTTGATTCAGGTCAGTGCTACTGTGTGATCCAGTTCTGCCCTGAGCTGGTATTAATGAACAAGGAGCCTGAGCCATGAGCAAACTCCTGATTTCCCAACTCCCAGGCTCTGCTTTCTCTTAGACATGAGCATCTCTAATGAAAGCAGCAGGTGAATTCCCTTTCTCAGCTGCTCCATAGCCACATGTGGCTTTACAGGAATACTTCAGCTAAATGGTCATCTAAGCTCTCCTGTTATCTGTGCTGGATTTCTAATTAATTAGCACAAAGCGGGCATTTATCTGAAACCAGATGCTGACCTCCCTCCCCGCAGGTACTGCCCTTGAACTGACAGGTCCAAGCCGCCTGGCTCATTCCAGTCCCATGCTGCTAATTTGAGGTTTTAGCCCTCAGCCTCTGCCCATCCCACTGCTCTCAGCGAGCCAAAGGCCAGAGCAGCACCTTCTGTGGTTTTGTTTTCATTGCTAAAGGTTAGAGGATCCCAGAGACAAAGGCACAGCCAAAAATAACAAGCTGCTAAGCAGGACTTGCCCTGTGAGAGGCTGGTGGGCTCCAGGGCCGGGTCAGCCGATGTGCTGAGGTCAGGGATGTGGATGTGTGCTTGGTACAGCGGGCAGATCCCCCTGTCGGAGATAAGAAGCTGCCGGCGCATCTTGACGTTGGACAGGAACAGGCAGGAGCCCTCAGGGAGCCAAATCCTGCCTCAGGGTTTATATTTTTGTTAGTCACCGATTCCCTTTTACAAGAACAGGCATTAGCACAAGGAAGAGGCAGCTGTAACCTGAATTCCTCATGAGTCTGGACTGTGGGGGGAAAAAAGTTTTGACTTGGATCTGTGACTTGTGAATAAATGTTCATTGAGCACAAAAAGTGGCAAAGCAGGCGGATTGATGTGGGGGGTTGACCAATAGTAGCCCAACCCAAAATGAATGCTATGCCATCCTTCTTTCACATGAGAATTAAGATTTCGTTAAGCTTGGAAATGGAAATTACAGATCCAAGATGAAGCAAAAGGGAAAATCCTGAGAGGTTCAAGTCAGGGAAACAAGATAAACTCCATTCGGTGTCTGGAAAGAACTGTCACATGAAATTGCAAATCCAAGGGTAAGGATTTATGACAGAGCTAATAAAAAAGTGCTGTTTTATAACACAGAGACTGCAATCCTGCTGCCTGATTCTGAGAAGGGCAGGGGGGCGAAAAGCAGTAATAGTTGATATTTGAGCTGTGGTTCATTGAATCTACCTAAAGTCCAGTAAAACATTTGATGCAGCATGTCACAGGAAATTTTTAGTTTGCAGAAGATGTGGACAAGCACAAAACTGGTAAAATTAATAAGGAACAAAATCCCAAGTGAGACCAAAGCCTTGTGTCAAGGGGGCTGTTAGCAGTGGTTACATGGGATGGGAAACTCTCCTGACACGGACCTGCAGGCCCCAGGAAAAGCTCTGCTCACTTCAGCAGCTGGGTCACTGGAGCAGCCAGATGTTCCTTTCCTCTCCACTTCCCCCAGGAAAACCAACCATATGTTCCCTGTACTGCTGCAGGGCACGGAGGCGTCTGCTGGGGTTGGAGACAGTGGCTCAGGGCAGTGGAAGAGGTGGGAACCTTTTAAAATTATAATGAAAAAGTAAAATGGTGCTCACTTATGAAAACAATGATTGGTAAAGCACTTTGCCTCTTGGGCTGTTGAACACTGAGAGCAGAGGCAGATGCTCCAGCAACAGCAGCCAGCATTTGTTATCAGCTGGGAGTTCATTAGTTGGAAAGATGGGAGAGGAGCAAGGTGTGGGTTCAGTGTGAGCTCCCTGTTTAACGTGGCTCATAAAAAGGTAAATGGGATTCTCAGAGGGACCTGCTGTGATGTTTCCCTGGCAGGAGTTATTGTTGTTGTGTGAACTGGAGATGAGGCTTCCTCTGGAAACCTGCGTGCATTCTTTATCTTTCATGTCCAGATCTACCCAGAAAGTTGAGCTGCAGAAACACTGAGTGAGTCAGGACAGAGTTAGGGCACAGGGAGGTGACCAGGGTGATGCTAGGGATGAACAGACTTGGAACCACACCCAGTTTTGCAGGTCAAGCTCACAGAAAAAATGCTTTCTCCAATGGTGCTTTCTTTCAGAATCAGTGCAGGTTCCAGGAGAAGGGTTAAACAAACAGAAGCTGGCCATTTTTCTGGTTGCCTTAAAATATTTGGAGAGAGTTCATCAGGATAAAAATCAGCCCCAAATGTTATTTTTGATTGACTCAGTTCCTGGAGGGTTTTGCAGCAGTGGAGGATGCAGATACATCACTGCAACGCTTTCTAAATGTCCTAGTTTGCCACTGGGCGTCTTTCTCTCCTCTCCCCCTGATTTTTCCTGCTGCGTGAGAAGGGCTGTTGGTCTAGAAGGCAATGGAGATATTTCTACTTCCTCCTGCCCTGGGTTATTCCTCTGTGCAGAAGGCCCCTTCCCACATCTTGAGCCACCATAGCCCCGTGGTTCAGTGCATTCAGATCGTCTTTCCACTGGCACTGTGCACAGTGGCCTTCTAATGTCTGGCTTTTTTTCCTCTGTTCCTTATTTTCCAGACTGGGGTGACAGTCAGTGCCTTTGTAAAGCCATTTTAAATGTGCTAAGTTTTGTATAAGACCGTGTGTGTGTTCAAATCTGGGCTGCTGAGGTTGCAACTGGGGTTGTCAGCAGACCCAAGAAGCTAGACCTATCTCTAGGTCCAGCATTTATTCCCATCAGAAAAACATAGTTAATTAAAGCCTTCTGAAAGGAATTTCTTAACCACACTAGAGGGATAACAAAGTGAAAGCCGTGTCCTTAATCCTGCCCTTTCATCTCCTAGAAATTCCTTCCTCTCCTGTCTTTCTCTGTGTCCTGATTGTTAAAAGAAATGAGAAATAATTTCCACTTGGAAAAAACCCAAGACAACAAAACTCCGGCCCAGCTGATCGCAGCAGAAGCCAAGGAGACGGAGCTGAAAGCAGGGAGCTGTTAATGAAGCATCAGCAGCGAGCCAGGGGCAGGAGCTGGAGCCCATCCAGATGGCACCGCTAATTCCCTGCATCCACTTTACACGCGTGTCCTCCCGGGAAGAGCTCAGCCGAGCGGCTGCTCTCTGCAGCGCTGGTCAGCTGCAGCCTCACCCCCAGACCCAGGAAGGGATTTGCCTGGGTTATTCCAGGCCTCCAAATCAGCTCATCCGAATTCTTTCAATGGATGGGGAATGACATCTTCCCTGCTGACCCATTGAGGGAAAAAGGAGCCCCAGACTTTGGTTTTCAGCATTGCATTCCTGCATGGATGCATCAGCATTCCAATTGCTGCTCTCCTTCCAGCCATCCCTGTTAACATGGCTGGGAAGGGCCAGGAGGAAGGAAGAGAGGGAATGGAGGGATCTACAGGAATGGAGAGCAGAGGTGCAGCAGCACGGTCCCGATGGCAGAGCGTGCTGTGGCTGTGCCGGCACTGCCCCTCTGCTCCCGAGCTCCCACAGCTTCCCTTCATCCCCAGGCAACCCGGATATTCATGTTTCCTGGCCTGGCAGATAAGGCAGCCTCGCCATTAATCAGGAGGCCTGGAGAATGGGATCAACACAAGGCAGGCGTGCTGCAGAGTTAATCTCCTTTACTCCCCGATGATGGATGGAGCTCATTGCAGACATTAATCAAGTCTGTGAGTGTGCACCAGGCAAAATGGATTAGACACTGTGCTGTTGGCAGAGGCATGTCCCGAGTCCCTGGGCAATCCTGGAGGAAGCCCGACATGGTGGCAGTGCCAGTCGGGGCTGTAGCACGGCGGTGAGGTGTGGGTGACAGAGCTGCCAGAGCCCCAGGATTGCCCAGTTGTGTCCCCAGTTCTGCTCTGGCTGTGCCTCCCCAAAGGTTCAGGGCTGTGAGGTGGGTTCTGGTCACAGATGGATTGTGCTCTGCTCTTCTAAACAACCTGCAGAAGATCCTGGGATGGTTTCAGGGACATCCTCATTTATGCAGCCCTCAGATCTGCCTGTTACCCAGAGGAGATCCAGCTGCCTGTAAAGGGAAGCTCTGGTGGGAATGGAGAAAGAGCATTAGGCAGCAAAAACCACCTGAGTCTCTGGAGGAAAGGGCTGTCCTGGATAAGCAGGAACAGGACCCACTGTCACATCCCAGTCTTGGCCATGGCTCTGCAAAATCCCTTGTGAAAGGCTCTCTTCTGGTGTGCGATCCTGTTCCATCTCTGAACTGTGCTGCTTTGGACATTGCTTTGGACATCACGGATTCGAGGAGTGGTGTCTTGGAAGAAAAGCAATATGTTTTCAGGCAACATGAGAAAAACATTCTTCATCTGCTTCAGACTGGTGTTGGAAGGACCAGCAGTGAGAACAACCCTGAATCCTCATCTTCCAAAGGGGGAGAAGTTCAGGTCCGAGGAAGCAGAGGGAAATGCCCTGGAAAGTTATGGACTATGCCATTGCACAAATGTCACACCACAGGGAGCAGGATATGGATTTCCAGTATAACCACCCTGCAGCACCTGCTTCCCCCTCAGAAATGAGCAGCTCAGGGTATTCCCGGAGGGCAGCCCTGAGCCCCAATCCCTTGGAGCAATGCCGGTGGCCCACGCGCTCCCTGCTGCACGGCAGCTGGAGGTTGCAATATCCACTGACAGCCAACGAGTTGTGGTTTTCTGATGATTAATGACACCTCCCTCCTCATGGGAGCCATTCAGCCTCCACGCAGCTGGATGATAACGGAGCCAAGGCGAAATTTGGGTGTTTCCAGAGAATAAGGCCCAGCGCAGGGAGTGCAGTGCTGCAGTCATGGGTTGGTTTATTCCCCTATGTCAGTCCTGGAAGGGGGCTCAGTTTCTGCAGGTAAATGTGCCTGACCTTCATTTCCAGGATAGACGTGAGTGGATGGGTGGAATCCAAGGGGTTTGTTAACAGATATTTTCTTTCCCCGCTCTGCCTTAAGTGCAAAGCCCAACTGACATCAAAGCAACAGAAAGTCTAATCCCGTTTTGAATCAGTGCAAGCACACGCAGCGAATGTTAAACAGGGAATCCGGCTGCAGAAAAAGGGAGGATTATCTTTAATTTCCTGAGTGAGGGACTAAGGAAGGGAGACAGAGAGAAAAGAAAGGCACAAGACCAGAAAGAAGTGACTGTCAGCACAGGGAGGCTCGAGGAGGAGGAAGAGGAGGAAGGCAGGACGAGGAGGACAGTGCAAGCAGCAGCTCACGTGTGCCTGGAGAGGTGAGTCTGATGGGAGCCAGGAACTGGCACATGGGGTGGAGCCCCATGTCAGCACCTGCCCAAGTGCCCACAGGGATTCAGCGTTTGGGTTTGCTGTGCCAGGGCAGGGGCTGGTGTGGGCTGTAACTCCTGGCTTGCACGTGTTCCAGCTGGGGTCATGAAGCTGCTTTTCAAGGGAGCTCGGAGCTGGACTGCTGTGGAACTATGTAGTGAAGGGTTGGTTACTTTTGTGGGGGGAAACCATTTGTTGAAAAAGATACTACCTGAGCAGAGCTTCCTAGATCACCAAGACCTGCTACCTGTCTGAGAGCTGAGTCTGGGTGGGCTTCTGTAGCTCTCTGCCACCAGCAAGTCCCACCAGCTCTGCTAAGGGCAGTCACTGCTGCATTTCATACTGAGGCTTCATGTTCAGCTTCACAGGGCAGGAGTTCATGGAGATGTGTCTGGGTTCTGCCTTGGATCTGGAATGTATCCTGGAATTGAAGCCCTCCTGGTGGCAGTGACCAGCTGCAGGCAGCAGCTGTGCTGTGGTGTGACAGGAGGAGATGTCTGGGGCCAAACCAGCCCAAACCCTTCTCTGCCAGAGCCTGGTCTCTGGGAGCAGTGATCCTCCTCCTCCTCCTTGTGGGCAGTGTGTCTCTTTCTTGATCAAGCCCCTAATTCATCCCCTTGGACTGCTTCCAGCAGCAGCTATTGCCAGGAGAGTGTGTGAGAGGCAATGGAGTAAATGCCTACGTAAGCACCTTTGTGTCCAGATCCTCCATCCAGATCTCGCTTTGCCCTTGACACTGGTGCCAAGGAGGGAGTGCTGAGCAGGGTGGGAAATGCCTGGCCTGGATGTAATGTGGGAGGAGATGGATGCCTCTACAAGAAAGGCTCCATGGGGACAGGATGTGACTTTTGAGGATCAGGAGTGAGACTGAGACTGAGACTGAGACTGGCTGGGCTGCTTAAGGACACGAGCAAAGCCCAGCAGTGGGGCACCCATCACCCCGCCATGCTCAGGGAGCCAGGTGATGTGTGAATCAATGTCAGGAGCTGTGGGAAGGGCTCCTGTGGGTGGCTTTAAATCTGGGAAATAACCTGCTTTCTGACCTGATTCAGGGCAGGAGAGGCTCTTCCTCACCCCATTTCATCCTTAGCCTGCATCCTCCTCCCTGCAGGACAGATCCCATGGTCCCACACAGTCTCTGCCATGGTGTTGCTGCCCTTGTGCAGGTGCCAGACATCAGCCCTGTCCTGACCCAGAACTGGGAGTGTCTTGGCAGTGGTGTCTGCACACCCATCCAGGGAACTGACCCTGTCTGCTATGGGCATCACACTGCCGTTGCTCCCATGTTTGCCTGAGCTTCCTCCTGCCCAGGTGTGAGATGGACACCCCTGGGGTTGCAGTAAGTTTTGGGTCGAGCTGAACATGCTTTAAAAAGCAGTGAAAGGAGAAGCCTGAGCCACAGCTGAAAGGGGGGTTGTGTATTTCCATCCAGCTGGTTCATAACTAGTTAAAATGTTTTGGATGTCTGCTACGGGCCTTTGCAGATCTCCTACCACTCAGTGGGGATGAAACAGCCATGAACTCCCAAGTTTGGTTTTCATGCGTGAGATTTGAGAATGGGAGTCTTACATTCCAAAATCTGGAGCCATGTCTGTCACAACCTCACCTGGAGCCAGCACTGGCCAGGGAGCTGCTGTGGATGCCACTGCGTGTATTGCTCCTGCCAGTGTGGCTGCTTCCCTGCTGGGGAATGCATGGCTTTGAGGTTTACCCCATCTCAAAATAATGTCAGAGTAGAGAGGAGGGGTTTGCACAGCTGCAGGGACTGCGAGACAAGACAGGATGAGCTGCAGCCACCCAAGACATGGGCTAACCTAAAAATCTGCTTTGAATTGTTGCATCGAATTAAAAAAAAAACCAAACCAAACCAAAACAACACCTCCTTTCCAATACTTTACAAGGAGATAATCGCTGTAGCAGGGACCTCTAGATGGCAACATCGACCTGAGCTGCAAGCAGGAGCCGGGGCCCCGCAGAACGGAGCAGTCCGACCCGGCTGGAGCCCCCAGGCTCCTCACCCAAAGTGAGGAACACAAATCAGTGCTGCCTTGGGCACCTTTCCGCAGGGGCTGATGGCAGAGCTGGCCACACAACTGCGCCTCGACCTTGAAACCCCCTAAACTCTAAAACCTCTCATCCCGGTGCAAAGAAAGGGGTGAATTGTTGAAGGGCTTTCTCTGCAGTCAAAACTCAATCGATGCTCTCAGCGCGGGCTCTGCAGGCACAGGGGAATAAATGTCGGGTGGGGGGGGTCTGTCAACTCTGCAAGGTGGATACGGTTGAAGCCACTGGCAGCTCTTTGTGCTGGTGTCACCAACCAGCTGTTCAACCTTCAAGAGAGGATGGAAAACTGGGATTCATGGGGGGAAATGGGGGCCGCTGCCCTGCTCCTTCCAGCTCCACTCCCTGCAGGAAGGGTCGTAGAGGGAAGGCGTTGGGCTTCGGGGCAGTGTCAGGACTTCCAATGTGTGGTTAAATGTTTGAAAACTGCACCAGAAATTGCTGATTTTTAGTAAACCCCTCCAGTGGGTTTGAACCCCCCATTCAAAAGGCTTGTGCAACACCAGAGATTAAAGTTTGAATTATCCATCTTTAACTACTTGAGTGTGGCTGCAGCAGCACAACCTTTGGCTGGGGATGTCAGGGTGCTATGCCCTGACTGTGATGTAACAGTGTGTGCTGGAGGTCGCCAGGGTGAAAAAGTTCTTCCCCGGCCTGAAATGGGGCACACATTTTGTACAAAGTAGGACCTGGGCTCCTCTTTTGTAAAGTGAGTTTAGTCTGTGCTCAGGGAGCTGCAAAGCTTAATTAAGATCCTTAAAAGGACAAAAGGTGCTACATAAATTCAGGGGATTATTATAAATGTCACTGCGCTTTACAAGCTCTGGAAAAACTCAGAGGAGGAATAACAAGACCTTTCACTTCACAGCCCTTTCTAGCAGGGCTACTTAGAGATTCGTGCTTCAGCATAGCAGCCATAAAATGTTGACATTTATAATTAGATGTGCATAATAATCTCTTTATTCCCGAACTGAAAAGACAGGGTGTGTCTGGAAACGTCAGTCCCTCCTCCTTGCCAAGGATCCCCCTCATTGGGATTGCTCATGAAACCATCATTTGGTGAAATGTCTCGGGGCCTGGTTTGCAGAGGTGTGGGATCTTTGCAACTCCCTCAGGGAGCTGCGGGCTGGCCATTTAGTGAATAAAACCAAAGCCTCCGTGTGTTTTTAATCTGATTAGTTGATGATAATCCAGTGGTATCATGCAACAAAAACTGTCCAGCTTTATTAGGCAATCTCTTGTTTTAAAAGAACTGTGCTCGAGGGAGCACTTGCCCCTGCTGTTTCTGCTGAAGATTGGCAGAAATGGGTGATTTTTGGTGGTTTTAGTGCTTTGTGAGAGCAGGATTAATTTGGGTCTTGGGCAGCTGGGGATCCTTGCATTTTGGTCCCACGGGTGCCATCAGTGGCTTTATGCAGCTCCTCTGCCAAGGGCGGCTGGGGGTGGAGGGGGCAAACGGCTGACGAGGGAGGGTTGGGGCTGAAGGTGGGGGAGGGCTGGTTCCCAGACCACCGTGTTGCTCCTGAATCGATTATGGGGGACGTCCCTGCGGGGCCGGTCCTGTAGCACCGGACCAATCCCGGACCAAGCGCGAGGTCGGTCCCATACCGTGCCAGTCCCAGACCACCGGCTCGGTGCTGGATTGAGGAGGATGGAGGATTACCAACGAAGCCGGTACCGAGCCACGGGCTTGGTCCTGGATCGAGAATGGGGAACGTCCCACCAGCTCGGTCCCGGACCCCACCGGTCCCGCAGCATGGGCTCGGTCCCGTACCTCGCCGGTCCCGTCCCCCGGCGCCGGTCCCGGGCCGCGCTGTGCGTCCAGCCGGATC
>VZTN01012069.1:363873-381011 GCA_013400515.1 Erpornis zantholeuca
CACCCGGCCGTGCCCGCAGCGGGGCTGGAGCCTCCCGGAGGCACAGAGCTGCCCCCGCCGCCCCTCGGGACCCGGCTGGGTGCCTTCAGCTCCTTCACATCTTTCCTCTTCTACTTACGTAACTGGTTTGGGTTTGTTTGGGGTTTTTTTCCCCTCCTCTCCCTCCTTTTTTTCCCCGGCGCCGTCGTTGGCTGCGGGAATGTTTGGGATACTTTGTTTTCTCCAGGTGGATTCCTGGGCTGGAGGCTCAGCTCTGCTCGTGTGGGAGGGATGTTTTGCTGTTGCTTTTCCAGCTTTGTGCGTTTCTCGAATTCTGCCTTCGCTGCTCCTCTTTGGAGAGGCTGAGGAGGTGCAGGTCGGCATTCGGAGCTCTCGGTCTCTCCGAGTTGCTCGCTGCGCCCCGCGTGTTCCGGGAGCCGAGGCAGCAGCACCGGAGCCGTTTTCCCAGTGAGGCAGGGCAGACTTTTCAAATATAAAGTCGTTTCACCACCTCGCGTTCGTTTCTTGTGAGAGCTCTTGAGGAGCAGCACGGAGTTGGATGCAGTGCACAGGGTTAAAAATAGTTGTGAAGACGGTGCAACTCGGGAGGTTTCGGGAGGGGATTTGTTTGCAGCAAGAGGTTAGTCTGAGTCAAGTGGCTGAAACTTTGTTGTAAGGTAGATAAAGTGTGCAGGTCCCCCAGGACGAGGGGAGGTGACAGTTGACCCCGACTGGCACCGTCTTCAGTGCCGAGGAGTTCATCAGCTCAGTGAGCTGTGGGTGGGGGGAAGAACCCCCCAGTCTAGTGTGGGAATTACACACCCCTTGTCCCAAAAGCTGAGCCAGTACCTGAGGATCGTCTTTTCGTCTGCCCTGTAGTGCTGCACCCTGGGGAGCGCTGGAACACAGGGAGCCCATGAGGGGTCAATGTTTATGGGCAGCTGCAGCTCCCAGCTGAGCAATTCTATGCCCTGGGATTCTCCTGGTTTTGCCCCCACTCCAACAGGACCTGTCGTTGCTGCCTTCTCTCCCCTGTGATTTCCATCCTCCAAACAGTGACCTCGATTGCTCGGAGGAAGCGACACCCGCTGTTATATAAACTGTGGAGGGCAAGCACTCTGAGAAGGGAGACTCCACTGAGCCATGGCTGGGGGAACCAGAGCTGGTTCTGATCCATCCTAGACAGGCACAGGGGAAGTTGAGAGGTGATCTGGTGATGGCCTTGCAGCTGGCGCGATGTGTGCTCCCTGCTCTCCTGCACGCACGCTCCTCCCCAGTGTCAGAGCAGCCTGCCAGATGCATGGCCCTGAACCAGGAGGGATTTTCTTGCCACACAGTTTGGGCAGCCCAGGCACAGTATGGGAGCACAGACTGGGACATGTGAACTGCTCCTGCAGGACCCGGTGGCCTCTCCAGGGTACCCTGGCTGGCCAGAATATGGCCTTGATCCTGTTCTGAGCACAGTCGTCCTGCTGAATTTACACTCAGCTCCTCACTGGGGCTAGAGAGAGCTTCTGAACTGGTGAAGGAGTATCTTGGGTTCCAGGGCATTGAGCTTCATGGGAAGTTTGGAGGGTAAGGGTTTATCCTTGCACAGGAGAAGAGGAGAGCGAGGCAGGCTGACCCGCTCCTGTGGGCTGCAGAGGGCTTTGGCTAAACCTTCCCAGCTCCATCCCTTGGGTGCTGCCACCAGGAAAGGAGAGGGGGAGACGTTGTGTGCCCCAAGCCCTGTGTGCCGTCTTTAGGGAGAACATGGCCTGGGGGGAAAGGGAAGGAGCTGTGCCCCTGTCCCGCTCGGGGGGCAGCACCCTCAGGAGGTTTCCTCTGTAGGTTCTTCCCTCTCCATTTAACATAAGGATGAGCCAAGTCCCTCCAGGACTAAATATAGTCAAAGTATTCGTTCTTCGGCACGGATACAAAAGCTGTCGCGATGGAGCCGGGAGGTAAATGGCCTTTGGGGGCTGACTCTGCTCTTCCCTCCGCAGGTCCCGAGCTGCCACGCCGGGGCTCCGCCGCGCACAGGGCTCCCCAGCGTGCCTGCAGTGCTGTCACCGAGAGGAACGCCGAAACGAAGGGGCTAATGAATACCAGAGAGGGAGGATCTATAACTTCCAGATGGCAATGAGCCCATAATCCCTTTGGGAAGAATTAGGGACTCGTCAACGCAGCAGAGCCTGCTGAAGGGAGCAAAGCATGACACCTCTGGCTCCAGGAGTGCTGTAAGAGACTGAGGGCATCCCAATGCTGCCAGCACCGGACACCCTGCCCCGAGCTGCCTGGCTTTGTCTCACAGAGCCCTGGTGCTGCCGGGAGCCCGTCCCCAATCACTGAAGTATTTTTTGTTTTAGCTGATTGCATGTTCTCCAACCAAACCCCATCTGGGTCCTGCTCTTCCTGACGTGGAAAGGGACTTCTGCCCTTAACAGAAAGACTTCTTCCTTCTGGCTTTTATGCCCTCTGGGATTGTAAAGCATCTTCCTTGCTGGATTTCATCTCTCATCAAAGTGTGTTTTGAGGAGCTAGGGGCTTATTCCCATGGCTTTATAAACCTCTGGGATCTGAGGGTTTCTACGTTGCCACTGCTTCCACCTGCCTGCGATGGGGCGTGAGCAGGAGCTGATCCAGGCCGTGAAGAACGGGGACATACCCAGCGTGCAGAAACTGGTGGCCAAGATCAAGGCGTCTAAGAGCAGTGAGTACCTGGGCACAGAGCCGTGGGCTCCCTCCCCCTGGGTGGGCACTCTTGCCAGTCCCAGGGTGTGAGTCTCAGTGCTGGCCAGGCTGGGGTGCAAGTGCTGGCTCTGACCTCTGGCACATGGCTTATGCCATGGCCGGAGGCAGGAGTGCAAGCACAGCCCGTGCGGATGAATGACTGGGTTGTAAGCAATCCCACAGCTGAGCTGGGGTTCCCCTTGGGCTCGGGGCCAGGGGCCCTGGAGTGTGGGCCACTGAGCAGGGATGGGTGAAGAGAAGCAGCCGTGCTGGGGGGAAGTGAACCGCTTTGGGGGGGATGCTGCTACAAAGGGTCTTTAGCGGTTGCTGCTCACTCCTGGCCGTATTTATCTTGTGAAAAATTATCATCCCAGCCAGTCGACTGGAACCAATCGTCAAGCCTTGAATTTCAGTCTGGTAATGTTTAACCCTTCAGCAGGGCTGTTTTCTTGCATGTGTTCTCAGAAAGGTCAGCAGCAAGCACAGCTTAGAGCGAACAGAGGGCTCGGGGGGTCCCCAAGGGCACTGGGATCCTGCAGACACTGCATGGCATCTGGAGGAGATGGGGAGGGTGGAAAGCTAGAGAAGATCATGGCTACTGCCACAGAGCCCTTGTATAGAGCTGAGCTCCTGGTCATTTCTCCTGACAGACCAAGAGAAGGAAACTGGGAAAAGTAAATAAAAGGTGCTGTGTCTGGCTGGGGGAACGTGCACCCTGGCTGCCCAGGCTGTGGGAGTGTAGATCCCCCTGCCAAGGCTGCTTGTTGTGAGGGGTCTCATGGGTGTGTGTGGGAAAGCTGAAGGGGAATAAGCTGTCTAAAGGAGGGAGAGGGGAAACTCAGGCAGAAGAAGCTTTAAGGGTTCTTAGGAGCAGCTCAGAGCAGAGAGGCTGGTGCGGAGAAACCCAAGTTAGGCTGAGGAATGTAAACGTGAGGAGGGGATCGGCTCCCCTGGGTCACCTGCTGGAAAGCTTTGACTGGGGCCAGAACTTTGCATTCCCAACTGCTGGGCTTTCAGAAGGGCTGGGAGCCACCTCCTCCCCAGAGTGCGGGCATCTGGTGCCCCTTCCCTGGATGAAGGTACTGGGTGCTGTTGCCTCTGCTGCTCAAGAACTGTGCCTGTACAGGGTCCCTGAGCTGAACAAGAGCAGTCTACCCATGTGGGTGGGTTGGAGGACACCCCCAAGGATATAAATAACATCAGGACATGGGTGTCCTGCTGGCTGATGCAGCCCTGTCCCCCGCACTGGTGTCCCATGCCCAGGCACTGTGTGCAGGCTGGGGTGCCCATGGCTCTCCTCTTCCTGCACACCCAGAGGGGTAAAGTCACACTTGTTTTCTCCCATACCCTCCAGTAACTCTCTCCCAGTTCAATCCCGTCTGTTTTCTCTCTGGAGTCTTCCCCGCCCTGCAGCCGTGGGGCACCCACGTGAACATGTGTGTTTAACTCCCCCGCTGCAGTGGTGTCAGCAACTCCCTCGGCTTATTTTCATTTTATTCCTTTATAAGAACGGGGCAAAAAACCCTGACCCCTCCACGGCCACTGCTGCAAGCCCTCAGTGGGGCTCCTGTGCTTGACCTGCTATGGGGATTTGCCTGGTCCTGGAGGCTCATCCCTGGCTTTGAGGGCACTACTGCTCCCCATCCCTTATGGTTCCCTCTCCCTCCTCTCACCGCTGCCATGTGAGCCGAGCATTTGCTGCCTTTGCTGCTCATTAAAGTGCCTTTTCCATATGACAGGCTGAGATGCTGATTTTTTTTTTTCCTCTATATTTTTTTAAAATCCCTCTAAGAGTCCTTCTGCTGTCTCAGTGGATTGGGAGCTCGATCGCTGTGATCAGCCCTCTGGGGCTTCCTGTGCCTAAAAAAGTCACCGCACGTAAGCAAAATCCAAGCGCCAGTCCCGGCAGCGGGAACTTCAGGGACACGTTGTTTAATATTCTCCGTGCACAGCCTCCTCCCCGCGCAAGTGCCGCTGCACAAATGGGTCAGAGCACCTCTCATTCCAAGGTGCTGGGGTGGGCAGGGACAAGATTTTTGGGGGCAGGAGCCAGGAGGAAAAGGGCAGGTGAGGGCAGTTGTCCTGCCTGCGGGAAGGGGATGTCGGCGCGATGCCATGGTCACTCCTGCAGCCAGGAAGGGGGTTATGGTCTGGGAGAGCCAGGCTGCTTCTGCCGGGCCAGCCGTGCTTTGCTGAGGTTCCTTGGCAAAGGAAACATCCCGCTTTTTATTTTCCTTCTCCCTCTCCCCTTCCCTCCCCTCTGCGTCGGGAGCGCTGCAGAGTTTAATTGAAATTGTTAAACGACCCGTCACAGCTTTGGCCTCTCTCCCCTGCGATCAATCACGTCCCTGGGCTGTTGCCCTCACCAACAATGCACCAGTTGGCCCGGCCAGGGCCAGCACCGAGGGGCTGGGGCTCCTAGGGGAGGTGAGCAGCAGAGCCCCTCTGGCCAGGGATCTCATCTTGGGAAGGGGCAACAGGCTCCTGGAGCTGGACGGTGCTCGGTAAAGTTTGGGTGTCCCCATGCCTGGATGCAGGATCAAGGGGCAGGGGATGGGGCAATGCCAGGGTGATGCCGAGAGAGACGGTGCCCCTGTGATAGCTAGGGACTGGACGAGCCGTGAAAGGCAATGGGAGCTGGACTCACTGTTTGCCTTCCTCGAGGGAGTGGTGAAGGTTTTTGTTTAAAAGTGTGTGAAGTGCAAAGAAAGGGCAGCAGCTGAGCAAACTGGTGTGAAACTCTCAAGGACAGGGAGCAAAGCCCTCCTGGGGTTCAGCTGCTGCCTTGAGGAGGTTTGGTAGTCACTTGCCCCATTTCACCAGCTATGTTGGTGCTTTCCAGACCTTAGATATATTAAGGACTAGGGTGGACTCCTGGGATGTGGCCATGTCTGGGCCATGAGCTAGCAAGTTGTTAAATGCTAGCAAAGCTTGCAGAGGGGTCTTGGCTTTATCTCCATGCCTGTGTTGGAGCTTCTCACTGCTGTGTCCCGGCAGCACAAAGCAGATCAAGGTTTTCCCAAGAGCTGTGCCAGCCCTTGGATGCTGCTGCCACCATCCAGTTTGGCAGGAGAGGGACGATGCTGCTCCATGTGCTGTGAGACTGTAGCAGGCAGATGTGGGATAACTCACTCCTTCTCTCCCCCTTGAATTTCCTCCTAATCCCTAGTAGCTGTATCAGCTTAAGCCTCAAAGCGTGAGGTTTAATATCTCTCCTGTGATTTGTTAGCCTTTGCCACCGGCGCTCTGTGTCCCTGTCCTCTGCAGAAACACCCGCCCTCCTTTCATGTCCTGGGATTTCTGCTTCTCCCAGCAGCAGCAGGTCTGTAGTTGTTTGGGGGAGATGTTGCTCCTTTTTGCAATCTGGGAGTTACTTTGTGATGATGTTAGATGTGCCTTTGTGCCACTCAGCAAGCCCAGTGTGCCACCCCTCTTACTGAGGAGGACCATCCTCCTCTTCACTGCTGCTACCGAGGGAGGCTTGTCCCAAACCCTTGGGTACTCCTTGGTCTGGCTGCAGGGCAGAGCCAAGACTGGCCTTGGGCAGGATCCTTATCGCATCAGGCTCTGTTAACTCACGATGGCTTTCCCTGCTGGCAGGGATGCAGGGGTGCATGGGCACTTTTCCTGCTCCAGTCCTGCCCCAGGCAGTGCAGGCGGTTGGACCTGGCTCTGCCACCGAGCACAAGTGTGGCCCTGGCCACGTCCCTTGAAGCCCAAGTTTCAAGGATGAGTTCCCAAAGCGTCCTTGGCTGTGTTCTCCCCTCCTCTCCCTGCACGCTGTAGGTCTGACAGGCTGGACCGGCTCCGCAGCCGCGCTCCGGCTTGGAAAGGCTGTGAGCACGCCTGCGGAGAGACGCCGAGAAACTCTGCCGAAACGGGCAAAACTCCCTCTTCCTCCGGGCCTGGGCCAGGAGCGGGGCAAGGCGCCATGCCTGGGGAGCTGGGCTGGCGGTGGCCCCGTGCTGGGGACCCCACCACCCCACAGCGTGCCCAGACCTGCTCCTGAACCAGCCTGCGGTGGGTGGGTGGTGGGAGCGGGGGAAAAGAGGCTTCAAAGGCTCTGGAGAGTGTGGCAGCCACGGGGCTGGATGGTGGTGGGGCTGAAGCTCCATGGCAAGGAGGGGTCCATCCTTTCTTCCTCCTCCTGTGGCTCCCAACGTCCCTGGAAGGGGGGGTCTCCTCTGGTAGCCTGATGTTTGTTGGGCGGGTTTTCCCATCCACATCCTGGTTTTCCCACCTCTGTCTCTGGGAAGGAAAAGCCCCGCACAGGCAGCGGAAGGAGTGAAGGGACAGTCAGTTTTCAAAGCTGGGCTCCAGCGGGTGTTGTGTTTGGAAAGGGGCCCGGCTGCCACCGGAGCGCCCAGAGCCAGGGAAAGCGTCGCTGTGCCGAGTGCGGGAGATAAGGCACAAGCAAACAGTGTCACACGGGGAGATGGAGGAGCCTGTGCTGGGCATCGCCTGGCACAGCCCCTGCTCCTCTGCACCCCACTTCCCCGTGTTCACAGCTCCACATCTCCCCCTCTCCCCGGTCTTTGTTTCTGTCCTCAACCTCTGGACACCCATGGGCAGGGCAGCCTGTGGTCCCTGCTGTCAGCCTGGGCCACCTCTGCTGACTTTTCTTGTCTCTGTAAAAGGGTGGGGGGAAAACCAGGCTAATCCTGGGGAAGGGGATGATTGTGGGGACTTTTGAGCCTGCTCCAGGCCATGCTGCCATCCTTTGGAGATACCCCAGGGCTGTCTGGCTATCCCAGGGTATCTGGGATCTGGAAATATGGAGGTCCCTCAAGGCCATGGATGGAGCCAGGCTGGCAGCCATCCCCAATGTCACAGGCAGTAGGCTGAGGTTTGGGACAGGAGGGGAATTTCCATCCCTTGGGCATTTCCTGGTGACTCAGCCCAGAGCAGGGGGCTCAGCTGCCTGTTCCCAAGGGCTGCAGAGGCCGTTTTGGCTGTCTGACCCAGAAACACAGGACGATTCCAATGACGACAGCTTGAAGGCAGACAGGGAGGGCAGCCCCGAGCCCTGGGACACCGTGTGCCAGGCTGCCAGCAGCACACGGGCAGCATAACCAGGACGGTGCTCCCCAGGGCCAGAGAGAAGGGGGACGTGGCAAGGACACTGCCAGCACAGGCATTCCATCCTCTGGCTTGGCTGGTTCCAGGAGGGAGCTGGTGGACCACGACAATGACCAGCATCACTTCTGCCACCTCTCTGTCAGGATCTCAGTGCTGCAAGGAGGTTTTTCTGGGAAGGTGGAAGGTGAATTGTTGGATCCAAGTGATGATGGACTGCATATAAGATGGTTTCCTGCTGGAAATGGATGCTTCCACCAGCATCACTCCAGCAAGAGTTAAAAGCGGGATTGGATGCCGTGCGTGTGTGTGTGCATGCACGCGCCCTGCTTTGTTTTTAAAAGCGCCTCGGCTGTCCTGGATCCCTGCCAGACCCGGGGCCCGCCGCTGGCGAAAACTCCGGCAAAGGAGTATGAAAGGGGCAAGAAACTAAATAACAATAAACCACCTTTTTTTTCCTGGCTGCTCTAGCAAGCGAGAGGGTGGGGAGGAGCCGCGAGCATTCCAGCTCCCCCGAAATCCCATCCTGGCTTCCCTAAAAAATCACCTGGGATGGAGAGGGAGGGATCTGTTTGAACCTTGGGGCTGTAATATCACCCAAGCCTTGCCGAGGTGTCCTGGTGAGTCACAGACCTGTCTGGAGATGCCCAAACTGCTTGGAAATGGCTCTGTCGGGATGATCTCTATCCTCCCAGGGAAGGGCTGGATACTCTGGCCCATCCCTCGCTCCTGAGGGATGCTGCCCAGGGTAGGTGCGCAGCCACCTCGAGCCGTTTGCAACCCCAGGGAGAAAGGCCAGAGCTGCAAGCGAGCAGGGCTGCGATGGCGAGATAAGGGAGCAGGGAGAACCTGCGCGAGGCAGGTATGCGGCTCCCGCAGCATCCCAGGCCTGGTGCAACACGTCCGGCTGCGCTTCCGCCAAGCCCTGCCAGCGCCGCTCCCTGCGGGCCCAGCCAAGGCTGTGCAGGGAGCACGTGGCCCCTGGCGCTGCTGCCGTGCCCAGACCCCTGCCCCGGCCTCCCCCGGTGCCATCCTAGGAGCTGGGTCTGGCTCGGTCACCTGAGGTGGGCGGCCGTGCCGGGAGGGGTGAAAGCTCCTGGGATTTCGTAATGCTGGGCATGGCCGGTTGTGTAAGGCCCTGTCTGCTTGGAAGGGAGTTGGAGAGCACGGCAAGGGCATCGGGTGCCTGTCACCGAGGTGTCCCCAGCAGCAAGGTTTGCTCAGGCTCTGACACCCACTTTGCAGGTGCCTCTTGCCCCTGTGGAGCATCAATCCCAGGGGCTGCCTGCCTTCCTCTCCCCCTCGAGCTGCCCCTTGTGAGGCATCACCTTGTTTCTTTGCCAGGACGGGCGTGGATAAGCCTGAAGGGGGGTTTCCAGCTGGAGGTGAAGTGGGTGCAAACAGCAGTATGGAGACTGGGGATTGGGAGCCCCATGGATCTTCCCCTTCAATGGGTGTCCTGTCTCCCTGGGCAGGACACCCAACTCACAGCCTGTGCAACCCCTCAGGAACCCAGGATGTGTCCCCACTATGGCAAGGCCACGTGAGAACCACTTGCCTCAGTGGCCTCCAAAAGGGGCCAGAGTCCTCCCTGGTGGCTAATCATTGCCTAAGTGGGGGACACAGGGACACGGTGAGTCTGGCCCAGCAGCGTGGGGTCCACCATGGCCATGGCCCAGGGATTGCTTTGGGCTGCAGGCCAGGCTGCTCTGGTTGGTCTGAAACAGCTCTGGTTTGGTTTTGTGGGGCTGACACAGATGGGAAGGGCTTCATAAGCCCTCCTGGCTTCCTGAACCAGTACCTGCTAGTCCTGCTGGCTTAAAAAAAAGGGAGACGCTCC
The DNA here is from genome assembly GCA_013400515.1 of Erpornis zantholeuca. NCBI lineage: Eukaryota > Metazoa > Chordata > Aves > Passeriformes > Timaliidae > Erpornis > Erpornis zantholeuca. The sequence goes on from VZTN01012069.1 coordinate 373,481, forward strand.
TCCTTAGAGGGAAGGAGGCTCCTGCACAGACTGAGGTGCTGCCTCTGACCCTGCTCTGTGTTTCCAAACTTCAAGAGCTACTTAAGCATTGGGAGAGCCCTCAGTTTCCTCCTCAACAGTGTCGGGGCACAGGAAACTCCCTGTCTTGGAGCATCTGTTCCACTAGTTATATTTAGCAGCACATGGATATCCTGGAGCTGCTTCTCTGTTCCTTCCACCCCAAACCTGGTGTGGATGTGCAGGCGTCCAGCTCTGAGTCCCCAAAGTCATGGCTCTACTCTGTCCCACTGCAACCTGCTCCAAATGCCTATGGCTCTGTGGGACTGAGTTCACACCAGGTGAGTGGTCCTGGATGAACATCTCCTCCCAGGAGCAGTGCAGGTGGGTGTCTCTTCTCAGCCCCAGTGGGGAATAACCCAGACCCTGGGACAGGGACCAGCATGTGGCCATCAGCCCCCTGCGCCCACGTGTGTTGCTGGCCATGTGCTCGCAGAAACGGTACCTCATTTTCCAGGGAGGGACATGCAGCTTCCAGGGCTGGTTGGCTCTCCCAGTGCTTTCCCAGAAGGATTGCCACAGCCCAGAAAGCTGTTCACTGCCAGGCCTGGGGATGGAGCAACCTGCCATCATCTCCTGGCCAGGGTTGGGGGCATAGGATGCCACACGAGGGGTGGCACAGAGCAAGAAGTGGTGCCTTTTCCTACAAAAAGGAGCTGATGGAGGCAGGAGGGTCCCATTTTTCCCTGTGCTCCCCCCACTTTCTCCTCGCCCCCCCCAGATGCTGCGGGGCTGCAGGTGGGGGTTTCAAGGCTCGCTCCCACGTCCTGCCTGCGCCGCCAAGTCGGGCTTGCCGGGGCCGTTCCTGACACGCACCCGCCGCGCTGGGAAGGCGTAAACAGATCGGGTTCCCGGCAGGGGTCCAGGGAGCGGGCAGGCCTTGGCTTGTGTCCCACCACCGCTCCGTCGGGACGGGGTGTGGGGAGCGCCCAGGCAGGGCTGGGATGGAGTGGGCTGACCTGGCAGAGGTCCCCACAGGCAGCGGGGTCTCTGTGGGAAGCTGGGCACAACCTTGGTTTGACAAGGAGCCAAGGATGTTGCCTCTGCCTCTGTTTACCTCTTGTGCTGAGGTGGGCCTGTTCTTTGGGGGTAGGAGGTGTTGATGTGCTGCCCCTAAACCCCTTCCTGATCCCTGTATGGGGAGCTGCTGACCAGAGCTCAGCCCATGGACTGGGGGGCCTCAGATCCAGCTCCTCCTTTTCTACTCGAGTAGTATTGTGATGCCTTTGATCGTGCTGTAAATCAGCCCTTGTCCCTTCTAAGGTACGTGGGGGGATGGGGCTGCTCCATGTCGCCTTTGTCCCCAGCTGGTCCCCAAGCAGCTGCTGCCTGACTCTGGCATCCGGGCTGGGCAATGGGAGGAACCCACTGCCCTCCCTGTGGGCCCCGGAGCAGCTGGGATGAGGGGAGGGGGTCAGGAACGCAGTGCCCAGAATAACTCAGCAGTCACCAAGGGCCCTGAAGTGATGGCAAGGTGGGTGTGGGATCCTGGGGTGGGTTCCTGCTTCCAGCACAGGGAAGGGGTGATGCCTCTCCTGGGACACAGACTGTCACCAGCTGCTAAGTGATTGCTGCTTCCACGTGGGGACATGCAGGGTGATGCAGGACATCGTGGTCATGTAGCTGTCATGTCCCTCTCCTGTCCCCTGCATATGGAATCCTGTTGTAGACCCCAGGAAAATCCTTCACTGCCACAGCTGCATGAAAATATCCCAATCCAGCTAAGGCACGGGGCAGATGCTCAGCAGGATTTTGGCAATGTCCAGCCAGCCAGAAACCCATACGGGCAGTTGAAAGGTCTGATCCACCTGGGAAAGAGCTCTCACTCTGGGCAGGGACAACACCATGCTGTCTTCCCCACCTTGGGAGGGAAAGGAGAGAGTGGCAGCAGGACTATCTCTCTCAGGTTGCTTGTCCCAGGCTAAAGAGAGCTTTTCCCATGCCTGCTGGGGATGGACCCATCCCTCTCCCATTCTCACTCGCAGCAGCATGGAGCAGCCAATCAGTTCCCATGTGTTTTGGTAGGTGACCTTCGTGCAGGGAATGGGAACAGCAAGATGCCCTCTGCACCCTCACCATCACGGGAGAAGGGATTTAAAGAGGGATCCCTCCTGTCCATCATGGCTTGGGAGCTGAGCAGCCACTGCTGGATGAGATCTTTATGCTCTTTCCCAGTGCAGATGCCACAAATGGCTGCAGCTGCCACCACGGAATCTGCAGGAGCAGTCACCCATCCAGCATCCCTTGAGACTGGCAGGAACCAGAGGTCACATTTTGGCTTTCTCCCAGAGGGAAGGAGGTGTTTTGCTGAAGCTGCTGAGATCCAGGCTGCAGTTTGGAGGGAGCCGGACAGCCCAGGCGTCACTTGCTGGAAGGCAGCTTTAGGAAGCTCAGCCTCTTGTTTCAGTTTGGCAATGGAGAATATAGTCAGCAGCCCCAGAACTGGAAAGCCTTGGTTCTTAGAGAGAAAAACGCAGTCCCCAGGCAGCAGCTGCCACATCCCTGCACAGCCCAGGCTGTGGCCGTCCCGGGGGGACCCCACTGGCATGTCCCCGAGTGGGGCTGGCGGCAGCACCAGCTCGCGGGGTCAGAGTTGAGGAAAGGCATCCACAAGGTATTTTTAACCATGTGACTCCGAGCTCCGGCCGCCAGCAGCCGTCTGAGGTTGCCGTAGTCCTGGGCTGCCGACAGCTGACTGTCCATTGCCGGCAGCGAGAGGGGGGGGAGTTTTGAGTAAAATTTAGTTCCCAGCCATGTCGTGGCCTTGGGAAGGAGTGGCGGCACTTGAACCATCGACCTTCTGGGTGACCTCGAGCGAACAGCTTCACCTCCCGCTGCCTCCCCTCCCATCCTGTGTGTGCCTTGCCCAGATTAGCGCAGCCAGGGTGGGGACAGCCGCTCCGTCCGCCCTGGCAGCGCCTGCTCCAGGTGCACGGCAGCTTCCCTGGGGCCAAAGGAGGAGGATGTCACAGGATTTCCAGCCTCCGCATCACTGTGTGCTTTGAGTACTGGCTCCACCGGCTGGAGCAGCTCCTGGGTGCCAAGCTGCCGTGTGCGGGCACGGGGCTGGCACTGATGGGGACACGGTGCCATAGGGCTGTGGCAGCCCAGTCTTCCAGCCTCAGCCTTGCCCTGCTTCCCCTGGGAGCTGCATGGTTGCTGCAACCTCCAAGCTACAATGTAGGAGCTGGATCCTTGTTTCTCTCCCTTGAGCCCACGGGGTTTTGCTGGCCACTGTCGGCTGCTCTAATTTTTATCTGGGCCTCATTGTTAGAACCATAAAATAAATAGGTACGTGCTGCTCTAGAGCGTCAAACCCCTCCAGGTGTAGGTGGGTTGCTGGGTTGCTGCGTCCCTGCCCGTCCTCCCTAATTAACTGTTGCTCAGCTAATCCAGACTTACTGACCTACCCTAATCTTCCCATGCAAGGCCACCCCTTCACTGCTGGCTCCTGTCTCTCACCTCTCATGTCCCCTGTGAGCCTCTCTCATGTTCACAGCCCTGGGTATGTGATGGAAGATGGTACCCCAGGAAGCAACAGAATACACGATGGGAGGTGGCACCCTGGGAAGCAGCATTCCCCCATGCAGGGCTGCCGAGGTTGTTTTCCTGACCAGCAGCTCCCTCCGTGCCTACGCTCACATTGCTCTCACCGTCCCCCCATATCCTGCTTCCCCTCTTTCTTCCTCCCATTGACCTGCTGCCGGTTGGATTATTTCTCCCCAGATGCTGAAATCTGCATTTTTTCCCAGGTTGAATCTGCCTGGGTTTGTTCTCCTAATCTCTCTAAATCCTTTTTGTGTTATTTCTGCCCTTGTCAATCTGTAGCATATCCACCACAGATTATTTTAATGTACCATTTGCTGGGTGTGGCATTAATGACAACACTGAGAGTGTCTGGAGGTGCAGCCCCTTTTCCAGGGTATCTGGGATAGTCCTTCCTTGGCTGCCAAGGACCCAGTTGGACATGACCTAAGGTGCATTGTTAATGCTGGAGCCAGTGGTCTGCTGATCCCTGTGTCCCACAGCCCAGGGGTGGCCCTTGGCCCCACAGAGTGCCCAGTGCAGGTTCAGGCAGTGCTTGCACTTGGCCGCTGGCCCCCACTGCTATCAGCCCATCTCTTCCCGCTCGGGAGGCGTCCTGTCCTTTCGGAAGGATGGGGGAAATGGAAAAGGCTCCACCTCTTCCCTGGGCAAATACAGCTCCTCTGAGTTCATATCCTGGAGAGCGGAATAGCCAGGTCCCAGCAGGGACGGTGACTTCACCTCCCGGTAACGCGTTTCCCTGGCCAGCTGGGAAAGGAGCCCTTGTATCTCTGAAGGAGCCGCCTGGCTTCCCCCATCCGAAGCCTTTCCCAGTTGTTTCCATCCTGAATGGGGCTGGGGGATGCAGTTTTGGCTCTGTGGGGAAGGGGTGTTACCACTCCTGGCCAGGGGAGCTGGGCTGGGCAGCGTCACTTTGGGGTAGGCAGCCACCACAAACCCACAAATTATTGTGGTGAAGGGGAAGAACCATTCATCCCACCCCAGCTGAAATCCTTCTGGGGGCCTGAAACTCAGAGCAGGAGCACGTGTTTGGCTTTTGCAAGGGATGAATCCAGCCCCAAAGGACTCCTGTGATGCTCTTTTCCCTGCTTGGCGTTTGTCCCCTCCGTCCCCTGTGGCCATCAAACCTTGGGGTCGAAAGCTGAGAGCTGCACCTTCTTCCCAGCTGTGTGGATGGAGACAGGGTTTCCGATTCTGCTTTTCCTTTCATTGTTCTGGGAGCCTTAGCTTTGAACAAACTGCCTGTTTTTTCCTGCTTTGCTTGTGAGGGGATGCAGCAGAGGGGAATTGGGGGTTTGGATGGGGGTCCTGGAGTGGCTGGGCTGGGGGTGAGTGATCAAAGTCTGTGCTGTGTGGGGTGTGGGGAATGCTACCTGATGTCTCACCTGCTGCCAGCCTCTCAAAAATGTTTGATTTCCCCTGGAAAAAAGATGCCCAGCCTTTTCCAAAGAAGGAAAAAGGCTCCCAGTTGACTCCATGGTCCTATTGCCCTATCCCTCTTCGCCTGTGGTGAGCCTTCAGCTCAGCCCAGGGTGGAAGGCAGATCCTTAGGCCTCTCAAACTCCTCTGCCTTTGCCATCACCTGCATCCACCATCATCCACCATCATATCTGAACATGTTGCAGGACAGGATTGCTTAAAGAAGGAGATGAGGAAGGAAGCCTAGCTGCCAGAGGAGACTCTTGACATGCCATCAGCAGAGACATGGTGGTGACAGGAACAGCTTGGGCTCTGCATGGGTGGAAGCCCTAAGATTTGGAGCTCCAGCCAGGGGTAAAGGGTGACTTGTGTTGAGGTTAGAAACGAGCATTAGGTGCAGGGATACTCACAGCACAGGAGTGCTGTGTCCAGCCTCAGGATGCTGTGAGGAGACACCTGGAGTTCAGCTCCTGGAAGGTTATTGCACCTGTTGGGGTTATTCCAGGCTGCTGAAACCAGGAGCAGGGTTAGGTGTGACAGCTGTCTTGCAGCCTGTGCAGTGTCGGAGCAGGCAGGGCCCTGGTCTGGTCCAGGTTTAGTAGGTTTCTCAATGGATGAAAATGCCAATTACTCTTGAGGAGTTGCCAGGTACTGGTGTAGGGACAATAAGGGGCTCCCAGCCACTCTCATGCCACTGCCACTTGCCCTCTGTTGATGGGAATCTGCCTTCTTGATTGCAGCCTCCCTATCCCTGCCAGTTAACCCAGTGGCTTTGCCCCAGTCGCACCAACCCCACAGTGCCTGGCTTGGCGAGGGACCTGTTTGTCAGCATTGGTGGGGAGCACATCCTCAGTGATGCTGCAGAGCCTCATACCTAGCACAGGCTATTTGTGGGCAAGGAAGGCACCCGTGGCATTTGGACACCTGTGGCATTTGGGCACAGGGATGGGTGCTCAGCCAGGTATCCCAGGCAGCAGCACCTTGGCAGGCAAATTCACGCACCATCCCCATAGGGGAGTTAGGGGAGCCCCTATCTGGGGAGCCAGGCACATTGCTGGGCTCGGTGTTTGGGTTGCAGCTGGTGGCTGCAGTAGAGAGCCAGGGTCAGAAGCCCTTGGCTCTCACCCAACGTCTGTTCCGAGCTGGCTGGGCAGCTTTGGTTGAGTTTCTTAACATCTCTGTGGCTGCACTCCTTCCCTGTCGAGGTGGGTGAATCTCTTCTGAACCTATTGGGAAACTGTTCCTGAAGCAGCCGGTGTGCTGGGAGGAGCCGGGTGTGGGTGGCCACAGCGGACGTGCCTGTGGACGGAGAGGCGACAGGGAAGGGTGATTCCTGCGGAAGAGGGATGGACATCACCTCTTTGGGTCTTGGTTATGGCCAAGACAGTGAGTCTGTCCTAAGCCCCAGCACGAATCCACCATATGCCGTGGCAGGGCCACCCCGGGCCATCCCAGGGCAGGTTGGGTGACGCTGCCACCTCCTGCCACCTCCGCCTCCAGCTCCAGAGGCTGCCACCACCTGGAGACAGCTGGTGCTCTGCGGGATAGCAGCTGATTAGCTCTTCCAGCTGGTTTATTGATTTAGTGGTGACAGTTCCCAGGTGGATTGCCTTTTCCCAAGAGGATATGTGCATATATTTGGTGTGTCCAATGCACACAGTCCCTCTCTCACTGCCTAGGGAAGCAGGATGGTGTTCCTGCAGTGCCCTTCCAGGGCTTTCCTGCATGCAGGGTACTTGTAGCAGGCAGTGTAGAGGTCCTCAGGACTGGATGTTAGGGATGCTCATGGTACAGGGACACTCAGGATGGATGTTCATGACACTGGGATGCTCAGACCTGCAGCACAGGGAGGCTCATGGCACAGGGGTGCAGCCAGCAGTGTGAGGATGTGGTTTCCCAAGATGATGGGATGGGATGAGAGTCTGTGACACTGGACCAGCAGAAAGGGGTGTTTTACCCAGCGTCTCTGGCAAGGAGGTGGATCTCCAGTTACGGATCTGTGTGTCCTGCACAGCAACAAAGCCTTGCAGTGGTGGAGCTCTGCTGTGGCTGCCCTGGGTGGACAAAACCGGCAGGGAGTCACAGCAAAAGATATGCCTTCTGGAGCCTGATTCCCGTGTGAGATGCAGGGCAGGAGTCTCCAAAGGGCAGGACTCCACGGGATATTTGGGCATTTCCTTCTGCAGCCAAACCCAGGCAAGCACGTGTCACTGCTTTCCAAGGAGCGTTTCGGAGGGATTGTGTCTGTCTCCGAGAGCTCGGGGTGAAGCTCACGGGTGTCCCCGCAGGAACGAGCTCTCCGTTGGCGGGCACGGGGTGACTCAGGGTGCCCGGTGTGCTGGCACAGGGGTGCTGGGCCGGGCGAGGGCACGCCTGGCTCCACGCAGCCGGCACAGCCGGCGCCAGGCGAGTGCCTCGGGGGGGTAAATACGGGTTTGTGCCGGGCCGGCTGCCAGCGCGGCGGGTGAGGTGCCCACCCCGGCCGGCCGCTCCCCGGGTGCCCCCTGCA